>BQNB010113017.1:0-16407 GCA_026074375.1 Tanacetum coccineum
AACGTGGTAACAAATTTTGTGTTCTTAAAATAGAGAGTCTCATTGGGACGGGTTTCAAATCCTTGTATATACCACTTAAGGTTTTTCATCCTCGACATTTTCCTCCTTAATTCACTCAGCTTAAACGTTCAAGTTTTAAATTTATTGTGATGACTAAAGTTTGAATCCTAGTGGTCTTATCCGTTCATTTTGGCTTAAAGCGTTAGTCATAACATTCTCCTTTTCAGGATGATAACAGATTTTATACCTATGATGGCATTACCAATACTAAGTTCTATGGCATTGTGTCGCCGTTGAATGGGTGATTTATTGAATTCCTTAATGGCGAGCAAATTTGGTGGCGGATTGTCCTAGGGCGACTAGTGATGCGTCTTGACTTTTCGAGATAGGATTTAGCGTAAGGTAATGTCAACTCTATGTAGTAAGGTGGAGTAAAGGTATACTTAGTTGCTATGGTTACTAATTTGATTTCTCGAAGTAAACTCGTTTTATGAATACGCACACAAACTTTGCTTTTCAAAGATGTAAGTAAAAATGGATTATTGACAAAAGTTTTATGGTGACTACTCTCAGCATGGCATGGTCCTTCCTGAATTATACATAGGTGATCAGGCTATGTATATTTGAGGGCTAATGATGCGATGCTCATTTTCGTCAAAATAATGTTATGTATAAAGTATTATCAAATGGTTTACATTGTGAGAAAATAATTCACAAGATGGAAAAACGAGGTAGTTTATAGGATGACAACAAAATGATTTGTGAGAAAACAGTAAGATGGTTTACAAGACAGTAGTTAAATAGTTCATGGGGTGATAGTAAAATAATTTATGTGATGAAAAATGGTTTCATAAAGTAAGAACAAGATGATTCATAAGGTATTCGTGAAATGATTGTAAGTAGTTTATAAAATGTTAGTTTATTAAACGATGGTAAAATAGTTTGTCAATGATAGTAAAATGGTTTATAAAATGATAGTTTATCAATCGATAGTAAGATGGTTTATTAATGACATCGACTTTGTTTATGAGACGATACTAAAATTGTTTATGAGGTCGTATCAAAATAGTTTTCGTGGGAATCACGTGACAGTTCATAATGCAATAGTAAGGAGTTTATGATGTGGTAACAAATTGTTTGTGAATTGATAACACAATAGTTTGTAAATTGACTATGGAAACAGTTTACGGAATGTGGTAGTGAAATAAAGTAGTTGTAAAAATATTTAAGGGACCATAGTAGTTTAAGGAGTGGCTTGCATAAATGATTAGAGGGTTAAAGTAAACAAAATGGTTTATAAAATGACCATGGAAGCAGTTTATGGAAGACAACTAACTAGTTTATTATGTGGTAGTGAAATGGTTTATGAAGTCGTTGTAAAAATATTTGAAGGGCTATAATAGTTTAAGGAGTGACTTGCATAAATAATTAGAGAGTTAAAGTAAAATCGACAAAGTTTTCATGTCACATGAGTTTGATAGATAATTTAAAATCATCCACATAGTACAATGAACATGTAAAAGGAAGTATAACGTGAATTCCTTAAAGGAAAATAGAGTCTATGATGGTTTTCCAACTTAGGTTTTACACTAGGTAATAACGGTCCAGATGACATAGGTGTTTCAACAATATGGGGCGGGTGTTTAAACTCGGAGTTGAATGGTAAGGTAACTAGTGGGATCAGCGGACTGTAACATGTAACACGGTATTATGTAAAATCATGAAAAAATTTTAAAGACCATCGTGTCATTCACAATGTCTTGAGAAAAGTTCTCGTATTCATATAAATAATTCTTATATAAATAAGTGTATAAAATAAAGTACGACAAGAGAATGGGGGGGGGTGGGGGGGGGGGGGGTAAGCTTATATAATTAATCATGTAACAAGTATTGGTAAAGCAATAAAGTAAGCAAGTAAGCAAATAGTGTGTATGCACATGAAAAAGTTTGATGTGATGCAATGTTTGTGAAAACGGTTATAGTCTAGGTAAAATATGCAACCTAGTTCTCTATAACCTTGGCTATGAATACCAATCTGTAACACCTCCAAAATAGGTCGCAGCGGAATGTTGACCGAGAGCGTTACTTCATAATACAACAGCACAAGATATGAGAGAATGACATCTAAACGTGTCGTTTGAAAAGTAATCTTGTAAAGTTTGGACTCCAATGCACATCAGTTATGTCAAGTAGCTTGTTCACATGAGAAATACATGGTTAAAAGTGTCAACATAAAGTTGGCGAGTTCATAGATTTTTGTAAGCATAAATGTAAGTCACAAAAACTATATATACAAATTTACTGTGTTACAAGTCCCGCCCATACAAGACTTGCAACGCATAAACTCAAATATATAGGTTTTTAAAATGCGTGTAAACACGAATCACACAAAATGCGTTTGTTAAAATGTTGGAATCAAAGATTCGTAAAGTATGTATGTTATAATAGTTACCAAAATTGTATGTATGAATGTTGGACCATAATGTTTCAAAGAGTATGATAATTGTAATGAACGCAATATCCTAAAATGTTTCAAGTATGTATCGCCTAGTATGTAACATAAGGTGTGATTACGATTATACCCTTAAGTTCATGAAACTGCGACGTAGACTTATCAGTATGCCACTTTATTCAAGGCACGGTAAGAGTTCATGAGTATGTTGTGCTGGCCCTGAGGCTCCAAGCCAGTCGTGATCCGACATGGTATAAGTTCGTTAGTTCGATCTCGAACTAGTGAGAGCTAATCACCCGAACGGGGGTTGTCAATCCCCAATAGATCTATTTTATAACATTCGCGCTTACCCTCTGAGTAATTAACAGTTCATGCAACCTAAGCTAATCCGTAATCATTCGAGTAAAAGTAAATTTGTTGCGTCCATAAGTAAAAAACAAGTATTGTATCTCACCGTGAGATATGAAAATGAGTTTGTAATCAATCATGTAACGAGTTTGTACACGTTCATGTAACCGAGTTTGTAATGATTATGTAAACAGTTTTGTAAATGTGTAGGTAAACAAGTATGTAAACAAGTTACGAAATCAAGAATGTATCAAGTATGTATAAGAGTATGTAAAAGAGATTGTAAATGGATATGTAAACAAGTTCTAACGAGCATGTATTCTTCCCCGAGATTTGTAAAGCAAATGTAAAACAAGTGAAAGAGGGGCTATAAACTCACCTCTAGTGAAAGTAGTGATTATCGCAAAATCAACAAAGTAATCGTCTCAAACGATCCGGAATGCAACCTAATTAATTATAGGTCGTATAAGTATAATGTATTTAATATAAATACGACATCGTAAGTTATAAAGTTACATCATCACCTACTAGTGTTTGTTTAATTTAAAAAATGTCGAAACAATATTAAAATCGTATTTGTTAATTAAATGCCTACGTATATGTATCCGTAAAATAAAATATTATTGTTGTCCGACAATTGATCATTTGTTAATAATACTTGATTTAATATTTTTATTGATTATATAATGACGTTATATAATTAGTTTAACTGTTTTATAAAATAATATTTATAATGTCAAAAAAAACGTATATAAATATTATATAAATGATACGACAATATTTCTTAACGTTTTTATACCCCAAACGGACTCGAAAACACTTGTAAACCATATTTTTAGTTTTTATTAGAATGTTATATTTTTATAAAAATTACAAAAAATTATTTATAAAAATTAATTAGTTTTTGTATTCTTATTTATCTGAAATCTTTAAAAACTCATACTTACTCATTTTAACTTTGTTTCGCTTGTTCTTTATATGTATGGAATCGTGACGAGATAAATTATTTAAATAAAATACCCACTGATTTTATAAAAATCTGTGTCAAATCACTAGCTTCAAAATGTTTATAAAATTAATTTTATAACTTTAAATCTTTAAAAACTCGTAACTTATTCGTTTTACATCTGTTTTTTGAGTTTCTTATATGCTTGGAATCCTCATGACATGTACTATCATTATAAAAAATTTGTACATTTTTCTCAGATCTGAAATAGTAGCTATTTTTATAAAATAACTTTTATAAAAACACTTTTATATATTTAATTATCGTAACCTTGTAAATGTCATAACTTCTTCGTTATAGCTTGGTTTTTGAGTTCTTTATATGCTTATGATCCTTATAATATGTACTATTTTAATAAAATGTTTCCTGAATTTATAAAAAATCGAATCTAAACAGTAAGCTCCAAAATAGTCCCTATATATATAGTTTATAAATCTAGCTTTATAAATCATTCCTTGGTTTAAATTTGTACAAGTCCTTCAAGTTAATTTTGTACCATATGTCTTACATATTTAGGGTTCTCATATTCATGTCCATAACTCTTATCCAAGAAAAGTCCTCATAATTATTTGTGCATAAACTTTAATAATAAACTTTCAACACTTAAATTTATAAACTAAATCTATAAATTTATTAACACTTATATAAAGTGTGTTCTTGCATTTTAATCATTATTTCACTATAGATATATGTACATTCGAATCTCATATATGCTTGTAATATTTTATAAACCATAAAAACAAATCCTAGGTGGTGATTAACATAATAACAAGTATGTAAATTATGTAAATGAATAAATAGAAAGATTAGGGTTTAAGTAGACCTTAGAGAAGATGTATGAAGATGCTACACAAATTAAACCCAAGTATTTATCCCTAAATACTTCTAAGAAAACCCTAATTTCTTATGAAACCTTAATTATCTTGCTTGAATAAACCTTGTAAAATCAACACTCAAGCTTCCAAACCACCTTGACATACCTTAGATATTACTACTAATGAACCTTGTATGCTTAATACCTTGCTAGAAATCAAACTATGGAAACTCTAAAAATATTTTTGGAGCCATGGGTTTATTGGGAGAGAAAGAGAGAGTTGTGTGTTTAGTTTACTTGAGGAAAATGTGTATGAACTTCCTAGGACTTGCATTTTATAGATAGAAGTATTTATCAAACCATAGATTAGTAAGTGGTTTAACGACAAGATGTGTAAGACCTCTCCTCCTCCTTAGGATGAGGGATTTGACAATTTATGGAGAGTTGTGCTTGAAGTACTCTTGATAGCTAAGTGGAAGGTAAGCCTTAATTTGGTAGGATACTAGTAGAGAAGTTTGCATTTTATTTGTGGTGTTATCCTCCTAGAACCGGCCTAAGGCTTAAAGAAGTTAGAAAATGATTTAATTTGGGTATTGGATATAATGGTGGGTATTTGTTTGAGTATATTTTGTGTATGCCTAAATGTATTTTATTGTGAAACGTAAACGTTTTACGTAACCAATAAAAATAAAATGTGAAAAGTAATAAATTATCTTCATATAAATAATATGACACTTGTTTGACGTAAACTTTTATTTGTTTGATGTCCGTTTACGTTGAATGTTAATTTTTAGTTTACGCGATTTAACTAAACGTTGAAAATTAAAAGTGGATGCGTAAAAGTTTAAAATAATTAGTTGAATATTTATTGACGTAAAATGACGTAAAAATGCGGATTGTTACAGCCCCCTTCAGTTAGAATTCCTGGCTCCACCACTGAACATAACAATATATGTGAATTATGTAATTGACCACGGGTACTTGTTTCTAATGAAAAAGGTTAAACTGTTTATAAGCTTATATCTAAATAACATGCATGTACTGACATGTTTCAGTATATAGTGAAAATAAGAACAAAATCCTAGAATTATAACTTCATATTATTAGCCAGAAATTGGCATGCGTGCTGTGATTAAAAAAAGAGTTCACGATTAACGATGTCAAAAAAAAGAAAAAACCGATCTTGCATATTAATTAAATAATCCAACTCATACTGAATATGTTATATGGTATCTTCCACATGCTATTCGCTTCATTATCAAAATTAATTAAACAAGATACATATACCGAGTATAATAAATGATGCAGGATTCGGAAAAAAATATCACTGAAAAATCGTCGAATTGCGAACAAAACGAGCCCAATATTGAAAATGCTTCTGACATGCGTACGATTTTATAAAAAATGTTGAACTTTAATATATATTTTTAAAATATTTACAGAAATAGTCTTTGAGGTTATCTGTTCATTGCAAGGTGAGTCCCAACAACTCACAAATAGTACTTGGCGTTATCGGTCTGAAGCAAAAATAGTCCTGCGAGCTCCGCGGCAACGCGCCGGTTACGAACCTCGTTAGAATGAAAAAGAAAGATCATCCTAGTTTTAGAATAAAGAAAGAAAGTCATCCTAATTTTAGAACACATTAATCAATCCTAGTTATAGAATTTTTTTCATATTAGAAAAGTCCTTATGTTATTATTTTATAGAAATAAGGACTTTATTGGCAAAATAGTTAGCGAAAAGGACTAACGGTGCAAAGGATTTAACGACAGGGACTAACAACCGTTAAAGGGCGAAATTACTATTGTACCATCGGGCTTAGATAATACTTATAGTCCAGGAATATATCTACAAGAAACACACGTGTATATGTGTGTCCCATACGTGTCCTCCATAAAAGTTTTAGGAGGGAAAAAGATAGTCTATCACCTCCATTTGTGCTAGAATACTTCCAGGGAGATTCAAGGATTATCAAGATTATGTATAAATGGTTTGGTGTATTCTTTCAAGTCTTAAGATGGTGTTAGTATCATTCATCAATCAAGGTGAGTAAGTAATCATGCCTAAATCATGTTTATGTTGAATTTATAAGTTTATGCTAATTGGGGTTTTGTGTTAAATTGAGGTTCTATATAACCTTAGTCTTGAATTATGATGAAAACATGGTTTAGATAATCATGTTATATCATAATTAAGTTAAGAATCAAGTGGTTAAATCATGGCTAAAAAGATAAAAGAATTCATGTTTTGATTGGATGTTATGAATGATGATGTTCAATTAAAGGGTGTTTGGCTAAAGCTTAATTTAGTGTCTAAACAAGTATTTTTGGCTTAGGGCCTGAAGAAAAATGACCTAAACATGTCTAATAAGCTGAGTTATAAGTTTGGCTAAGATTTGGATAGCAATATAGGTTTTGGGTCGTTTGGGCGATGACCCAAATTAGGACAGCAAGAATTGCATAAAATTGTGCCCACTTTGGAAAATCATAGAAAAAAAACCCTAGCTCCGTTGGGAGCGTGCCTTACATTTTTGGAAAGGTAAAAGAGTCAACTTTCTAACAAAATTAGTTCCAGGTCTCAACTCCGGATTTAAGTGGGTCAAAATTAGAAAAGTGTAGCACGCTACAGAAATTATGCACAAGATGCCTTTTGTAAAATGGGTGTTTGAGGATGAAATAGAACCTTATATGGTTATGTTAAGTTATTTAGACCTAATACATGTTTGTAGGTTCCTATTTTCTATCAAACACACACCAATATACTATAAGAACTAAAGAGAGAAAAAGGTTTAGAGAGAGAATTAGAAGGAAGAATAAAAACACACTCTATGTATGTGTAAAATGAATTCAACCAACACCCTCTCCATGTGTGGAAAGGGTATAAATACAATGGGTTGGTCGGGCTTTCCATGGGCTTGCCATGGGCTTCCTATAGTTTGGCCCGATCAGATTACTAACTAATACACATTAATTCTACGAGCTAATTAAATAAATACGTGGAGTGACCGATCCTTGTTTTAGATTTCTAACAATCTCCCCCTAAGGGAGGTCACTCCAATTTACAATAGTTTTAAACTTAACATTCTATGAATGTCTTCAGTCTTGCTCGTAGTCATGATTCTTTGTCCTTTATCTTGTTAATTGATGTAGTGATCTTGGAACTTGTTCCTTCATGCTTTATGGCTTGTGATCTTGAGCTTGTTGAGATCATCAGTCATACATCATCTCTTCATCATCTTGTAATAAATTGCCTTCTTGTGCTCTTGTGACTTTTGGACCAACATGCTCATACCTTTCTTCATCTTGAAAGCTTTCATAATCATATTTCTTGATATTCTTTAACTTGAACACTTCATGACTTCAAGGAAGATGCTTGAGTATCAGAGTAGCAAAAGACTTTTGAAACATGTACTTGAGATTTCATGATATCTTTATACCGTTCGATTAAGTATGAGCATGTGGCTATGAAATCGACTCGTCATGGACTAGATACTGCCACCATTGGGAAAACCTGCATGTTTAGGTTAGTGATAATCAACATATATGGATGGAAGTGTCTTTGTCACTTTGACGAATAAGGTTGTGATAACCACGGTTCCCCGTTATTCAGTATAAATACTGCTTGTAATCAGGTAGTATTCAAAAGAATCTCCTTGACAGGGTTTCACAGCTGCACTAGTCATTCTCATTACCAGAACATCTCAAAGCAAACAACATGGTATGAGTGAATCGGTAAGTTACTATCTTCCCGATTGAGTCGTCAATTCATATATTGGACCAAATCGATATCTAGTTGTCACAAGTTTGATCCATATAGGATCGCACAAGTCACCTGCCGTGGTGCTTGCTTGATGTTGGCACTGATAGGATTTCCATCGTCACTGTGAATACTATGAAGCATCACTCTGATGTTCTGGAAATATTACAAGGATAATGCGTAGGACTCTTATGATTTCACTTGTTTTCACGGTGTATGAAGAACAAGTGTAATTTGGAATAGTGTCCTAATGAGATTTATTGATGATCTCTTTTGGCTTTAGACTCAATAGTGCGTTTTGGTTTTAGTGATCAGAGGCTGGAGCTGACTGCCACCTTTTCAATATCAACTAACTCGTAGTGAGAAAGTCGATAGATAACGTGTTTATCTCTGTGAGAAATGAAACAAATATCTTTTAAACGACCTTGAGTGGCTATGAAGGGTTGTGCATTGCATCACTGGGTCCATGATGATTATTTTTAATACCAAAAATCATCTTTGTGATTCTGATAGCATATGTATTGACCCGGTTTCTGCCTAAAGTTGTATGGAGGGCTTCTTTCTTTAGACCCTTTATCCTTACATTTCTTTTTCATTCTTCAACCCCTTCAATGCTTACCAAGACGTCATCACTGGCATCATGTTGTGATTGTTCCAATGCTAGCTCATCCTTAGTTAACATTATTCCCATATTTCCATTCAACTCCATCTTTCCTAAGGACTTCTAGTTTTATCTAGTGGAATGTCCTTAGGTAGATCCCTCCGGTTCTGGCTAGATCATCAGACTTATACCTAACCTTAACCGCCTTATGACACCATCGCCATCGTGAATTAGTTGGTTGTTTGGTATAGAGATCAAAACTATAAAACCATTTGAAAATCAATCAAAGTACCCATGATATAAATCAAACCGTTTGGTACTTAGATAGTTTCATTTTTGAGAAATGCTCCCCTTACACATGTGCACCGAGATTCGAAAGAGTTTTGCACAAGGAGGAAAGAGTTATGCACTTGAGTCAAAGATGATCACATTACATTTTAGTCTAATTTTCTCCCCCTCAAAAATAGCATACCATATGATGTTTTTTATATCAATGGGATAAAATGTCTATTTGAGATTTAAAAACACTTGGGATAAGATGATTATAGCATGATTTTCTTGGAACATTTTCCTTAGCTCCTCCTCAATTAATAAGGATATGATATAGTGTTGAGTACATAATTTTGAAAGATTTTGAATTTATTAAAAAATTGTACTCGAACACTATATATTTATGAAGTTGCACCACATGTATACAAGATGCTTTATGAGACATGACCTGAAACTTATAAAACCGAGAGCGGTCGACATTGTCACTTTGTCCGAAGCAGCGATCTGTGGCCACTATCGTCATTCTCCTCTTTGAAACTTTATTAGCATTCTCGAAACCATCAATCCTTTTATGAGTAGATTTAGAGCATTCTTTAGGATAGATGTGATATGAATTGTAACACCAAAGTCAACTAAGTCCTGGATGTAGACAATTAAACCCTCTAAGTAGCCGAAATGATAGCACCTAAGTCAACTAAGTCCCAGATATACACATTTCTTCCTGCAGGATAATGACTATCTAAAGGAATCATCATACCTATGAGAACCTCTTTTATCATATTTTACTACTTCTTCAAGAATAAGCTTAGTGATTAACTGGTCGAGGAACCATAAATTTGAATCATAAACATATCTTCAACTTCAAGGCTTCTAAAACTACGTAGTTATTTCCAAACAATCCTAAGCTTTTTAAAACTATGGGGTGTTGGCAATATTGGTCATATGTAGTTTTAAGCCTAAGCCACTAACCTTGAAATTATATTTGAGCCCCTAAAGTTATTAACTTATAAAAACTTAAGCCCTTGTAGTTAAACTAATTTAACTCCCCCTCAAATTATTATCCGTTAAGTTAAACCTTTTTCCGTATAATTTCTATGACTTGTTGAAGTAAATTCGAACACACTTTCTTCCCCTCGAACAAAGACCCGTATTCTATTTAAATATTTATTGTATTTGTTCGAGTGGTCAAAATTTCTTGAAAATCTTTTTGTGATGTCGAAAACTAATTCTGATTTTATATTTTTCTATTTTCTTTTTGTAAAAATTTTATAAAAATGAAAAATCTTTTTTTATGTTTTTTTCTGATTTTCTGTATTTACATAGGATACAAGAAGAGATTCCACCATTACTCTTCTGCTTCTTCTGCCAGTCTTTTCAGAGTTTTAGGAGACATACTTTTCATTCCAAGCTTGTTGATAAGAAATTCAAGTCTTTCTCATCCTAATGCTTTGGTAAAAAATATCTACCAACTGATATTTTGTCCTGACAAAGTAGAGCTCAACCACACCATTTTCCACTTGCTCTTTGATGAAATGATATCTTACGTCGATATGCTTAGATCTTGAATGTTGAACGTTGTTACAGCATAAGGCAATAGCACTTTTGTAATCGCAGTACAGAGGAATTTTGTTGAATCCAAGGCCATAGTCTATCAGTTGTGATCTTATCTAAAGGATTTGAGCACAACATCTGGATAAGGCTATGTATTCAGCTTCTATATTAGAAATGGATATGCTTTTCTGTTTCTTAGATGACCAACTGACTAATCTGTCACCTAAGAGCTGCATACTGGCAGATGTACTTCTTCTGGTATCTTGGCAACTGGCATGATCAACATCTGCATAACCTGTTAGTACAATATAGGAATCCTTCAAATACCATAGACCCATATTAATGGTTCCTCTTAGGTATCAAAAGATTTGTTTATCTACATGTAAGTGATTTTCGGTAGGCTTAGCCTGATACCGGGCACACATGCATACAGCAAATACAAGGTCTGGTCTACTGGATATCAGATACATAAGGGAGCCATTCATTCAACGATAACGTTTAGGATCAACTTCTTTCCCTTGTGGATCTGCATCCAGTTTGGATTTCTCTACCATTGGAGTATCAACCGGGTCACAATATTTCATACCGTACTTTTTAATTGTTTCAAGAGCATATTTGGAGTGGTTAATAAAGATGCCTCTGGGACTATGAGAAATTTGAAGTCCAAGAAAGAATGACATTTTGCCCATCATTGACATCTTAATTTTTAAACACAATTTTATTAGCAAATATATCACGTAGGCTAGGATTAGTAGATGCAAAAATTATATCATCGACATAAATTTGTACCATGAGAATATCTTTGCCTTCTTTCCTTGTGAATAATGTGGGATCGACTACACCTTTGGAGAAATTTTGTGACAGTAGAAAGCTTAACAACATATCATACCACGCCCGTGGAGCATGCTTTAAGCCATACATGGCTTTCTTTAGCTTGTACACGTGGGTAGGATTGTCTGGATCAACAAAGCCCTCTGGTTGAGTGACATAAACCTTTTCGTGAAGCTTGTTGTTCAAGAAAGCCATTTTAACATCCATTTGATAGATAGTCATGTTCTTATTGGTGGCATTTGCAATGAAGATATGAATGGCCTCAATTCTAGCAACCGGTGCAAATGACTCTTTGAAATCAATTCATTCTTCTTGATGATATCCTTTAGCTACGAGCCTTGCCTTGTTTTTTAGTACCCCTCCAAATTCTTCTTTCTTAACTTTGAAGATCCACTTCAGTTTAATAATCATGGCTAAGTCTAGACAGGGTACGAGTTCCTAAACATCTAGTCGTTCGAACTCGTGAATTTCTTTTTCTGCATCGCATCGATCCAGGAAGATTCCAACATAGCCTCTTTAAAGTTCTTGGGTTCGATGGAGGTGAGAAATGCATCAAAGAAACACCACATGGCATCGGTTTGTAGCTGTTTAAGTGTTGTAACAGGTCTTGAAGGATTTCCGATCACATTTTCTAAAGGATGAATCTTCGTCCATTTACTGATGTGTTACCATATTTTTTATTATTTCAAGAGCATGATTAGACTAGTTAATAAAGATGCCTCTTGGACTTTGAGAAATCTGAAGTCCTAGAAAGAAAGACATTTTGCCCATCATCGACATCTTAAATTTAGAAGTCGACATAAATTTGTAGAGGCAAGAATTATATCGTCGACATAAATTTGTACCAATAAGATGTCGCAGTCTGCTTTTCTTGTGAATAGAGTAGGATCGACTACACCCTTAGAGAATTCTTATGATAGTAGAAAACTGGACAGCATATCATACCACGCGTGTAGGGCTTGTTTAAGACCATATAGTGCCTTTTTAAGCCTGTACACGTGATTTGGCTTGTCTTAATCTACAAATCCTTCCTGTTGACTAACATAAACCACTTCGCGAAGCTCGCCATTTAAGAATGCCGTTTTGACATCCATCTGATAGATTGTCATGTTCTTGTTGGCAGCATTAGCAATGAAGATACGAATGGCTTCCTAGTCTGGCAACAAAGAGGTGCAAACGATACTTCTAAGTCTAGTCCCTCATTCTTGTTGTATCCTTTAGCAACTAATCAAGCCTTGTTTTTGAGTACACCGCCACACTCGTCTTTCTTGACTTTGAAGATCCACTTCAATTTGATTAACTTAACGAGATCCGAACATGGTACTAATTCCCAGACTTGCAGTCTCCCAAATTCATGTATTTCTTCTTGCATAGCTTTAATCCAGGAGGATTCGAGCAACGCTTCTTTAAAATACTTTGGTTCAACTGAAGTGAGAAAGGCATCGAAATAACACCACTAGTGTCAGTCTTTAAAGTACTATTCCTTGTGGAGACTGAGCGAGTAGGATCCATATCAATCATTTTCTATTGAAGATTCCTTAGTACCCATCTACCAAGAAGTTCAAATGCACATTTGATGATGATTCTTGAGAGCTTGGTTCCGAAGTAATAATATCGAGAAAGGGATCATCAACAAAGTGTGCTGGTTGTGTCTGTTCTTCAACACCTTTAGAAATAATTGGGGATTGTGTTTCTTGTATTGTTGATGAAGTACTTGCTGAGGGTGCAGCTTGATTAATGGAAGTTGATGAAGGTGAACCAGTTGGACCAGCAGGTCTTGGAGCAGCAGCAACAGGAACAAAAGGAACAACACTTGAAGGAGGATTAAAGTATTCATCGGACATTGGTTGGAACAACAAGTCCCAATCATTCTTAGTTTGTAGAACATAAGGTGTTGAAGAAGGAGGATTCTACACGAGTCCTGAACTGATTGTTCCAAGAGTCATTAGTTGAAGCTCAGGTCCTGAACTGAATTGTTCAAAAGCCATTTAACCATTTAAAAATCAATCAACATTTGATCACATTTTATTCACTATTCTCCCCTTCAAAAATTGCATATGTGGTTGCCATTTTTGATTAAATAAGTGAATTAAAATACAAGTTAATATACGTTGATCCACTTGTATAATGAACGAGCATGAGAGAATATAACATTGTTGATGAGAGTGGTTGAAAACGAGAAGATTTCTCTTCTTTTGAAGATAAAGCGCACTGAAATGTACACTTTTCTTTTCTTTAAAAAACCGAGTTCTAAGCGGAAGTACTTAGAAGTCATTTGATGAAGTCTGAGTCCTGATATGAAGTAATCAGAAGTCATTTATCATTGAGGTACAGGGCCTGAAGTGTTGTCTACAGACACCATTGTGGTCTTTTAATCAGTTGTGAATCCCCTAAGATACTTGATTCTTAGACATCAGCCTTTTCAGCAACCAAACTCTTAGATTATCCTTCTTGACATTGTCTGATGTACCTGTATCTAAATTAAGAGTACCTGCACTTATATCAAGAGTTTGTATGCATTCATGTGGGTTAGAGATATCTGCATTAGAAGCATGTGGGGGTTCACTATCAACATTGGTTGTGCTAGAGGCGAATAATTTTCCAGTAGGTATCCACCTAAGACCAACAGTCTTGAAAATTCTACCCGTCGCTTTCCATGTAAGACAAGATCTAGGATTGTTTGTTTTCTCATGCACAGTAGAAGACTTATTAGGAGAAAACCTATGTCCTGTAACAATCTGCCTACCAGGTTTTTGAGTATGACTCTTTGGTTCTATGGGTTTGTTACTTTTTCTAGTCTTATGGGATTGAACCTTAGCACGAGAATTCACTTTATTCAGGAATTTTGTTATACAAGCATCATGGTTTGCATTAAAGACACATTTCTGACATGTAGAACAAACAAAGTGTTTGGAGTCTGAAAAAGAACCAGAATTCCTAGAGTGTTTTGCTACGGGCACTGTTGTAATTGTTACGCAACTACTCTTAGAAGTAGGCCAATTTCTATTTGTTTGATTATTGTCTCTAGGTTTTGGTTTGCTACTATTAAAAGTGTTTTGTAATTTAGCAGAAGGCATCACACTAGTTTTTGACTTCCTATCTCTTTCTTGTGTCTTTTTCTTAGCTTCATCTAGATATTGATTATGAACCATGTCATTTGAACTAAATCTTGGCATGTTCTTAGAACTATTCCTAGATTCGCTACATGCAATCACTTGACAAGGTTTTGCAAAAGCAGATTCTCTTTCTATAGGAAAATAATATGGAGTGACTGGTTTTGACAAATCTTTTTTCAAATCAACTTAGGAGGCAAACCGTGGTTTTGAAGATTTAGGTCGTTCAAATTTAAACGCAGTCGGTTGTCTAACAACGGATTGGTTTCTGAGTGGTTGTAAAGTCGGTTTCCCCAAGATTAATGGTTTTGCAAACTTAGTATCCACGCTATTTCCTTTTAACTTTATTAATTCATTTTTTATGTTGCGTTTGCAAAAACCTTTTCCTGAATATGAGCTTTTAATTCAGCATTTTCAACTGACTTACTTTTCAGTTGGACAATCAAAGAGTCAGTATGGTCTTTGGTCTGAACTCGTGTCTTTTTGATAGAATCATAAAGATCTTTGTAAGTCTGTTTCAAATGCTCATTTTCTTTATGTAACTGCTCATTCTCTGCAAGTAGTTTAGCCACAGTATGTTCCAATTCGATGTTAATAGTGTTAATTACATCTATGTCATTTTTAACTTTGGCTTCATTACTTGTTTCATGTACCTTTTTAATGTGTTTCTTCAATTTGCTGATTGTTGTGTTTTTTGCTTGTAGCTGAGCTTTCAATTCATTTATCTTAAAAAATTCACAAAATTCAGGAGCATCCTGATTTTTACATGGTTTGTTACTTTGAAAACTTTCTTCTTTTTGTTGTATTGAAATTTCAAGTGAAATACAATGTTTTTCAAGTTGTAAAAATTTGTTTAAAAGTTCATTATAAACCTCTTTTTCAACCATATCTTTCATTTTGAAAAGCTCATCATCAAGCAACGGACTTTTAACTCGATATTGTTTAGCATCCTGGTCAACTCTTCCTTCATTATTGAATTCGGGTTGCTCAGCATGATGTTGTCCATTAGTAAGTACATTATATTAAGCAGTCATTTGTACCTCAGCCATTGGCTCTTTGTCATTCATGGGTTTGATATCTGCATCCTCATCATGTGTATCATTCCCGGATCTGCTGCTTGTATCAAGCTTTTCTGATTCTGTCCCACTGCTTTTTGTAACAACCGCATCAGCATCCAATGCTTTACCCCTATCAACTTCTCCCTCTTGCATCTGCATCTGAGTTTCGTTCACCCTTCTGCCATACTGTCTTTGATGACGTGCTCTTTCAGCAATTGACTTCTTAACAAAACTCGTATGTTTGAGTAATGTATCTCTGAAATCTTTAGCCTCGATTCGATTGTATTCTGAGAAGGACTTGTTTGTCATCTGATTTTCATAGTCCAAATAAAACTACGAATAAATGAATTGCTGACATTGTCTGTTGAGCACCCAAAAGGCAGCCATGGATTCATCCTCTTGAAATTCGTCTTTGTAAAGTTGCTTTTCGAGTTGTTCCACGAAGAGGAGCATTATATTTGTGACGGTCTTAACATCTTGACCAAAGAGAAACATAAATGCTCGTTTGAATCCACACTCTGTACGAGTGCCTTTTAAGTCTTCATTTGAAAGAACCTGAAGGTGTGAATGAAGTGATCTAAAATATGTCATGCATGTAACATTTCTC
>BQNB010113018.1:0-22030 GCA_026074375.1 Tanacetum coccineum
TAGAAACTAAATAACCGTATATAACTTCTAATCTAAGTTGGGTTTCAAGTCTGTGAGTATTTGGGTTTGTTGGCCTGCGGCCCAAACCAGTAAAATACAGCCTTTTACAAAGATTAAATGGATTATAAGTCCAACATATTCCCCCCTAATCTGTTAATCTTTGTTTCTTCCAATCCTCTTGTTCCGTTCCTGCCTTCAATCTTGATGCCATGATTCAAGCTTTCTTCAAGAATTTCTGGATTCATTCTCTAAAGATTGATGTCTTCCATTCTTGTTCCTTGTTGCCTTCTTGTTGATTTTTTCATGGCTTTTCGGTTGTTATTCTGGTTCCGGTTAAGGTAAGTCCCCATTCTCCGGTTGTCTTCTTCGATTAAGGTAAATCCCCTTAAATCGTAGCCTTGTCCCCATCTTTCTAGTTTCTTTTGGCATATACCCTGCCTTTGTCAACCATCTCGGTTGTAGGGTTCATCTCGAACCAGGGTTTCAAGGTTTGTTTCATCTTTTCCTTTTGAATTCTGATGAACACGATCTGTGTTCTTTTGTAACAAAAATGGCAGCCTTTTGTTTCTTTCTCTTTTCTTTCCTTCTTTATCTCTAGGATACTAAATAAAATCTCCCAAATAAAATTCCTAACACTAAGTGTGTCGGATTTTGTAGTAAATGCTCTTGAAGGGTATCAATAAATTATTGGGACTAGTTTTTTTATTCCAAAAACTATCCTCGGGGATCTATGTTCGAATAACCTAAGGTTAATTACTCCTTACAAAATTATTCTCTTAATATAGTAAGTAGTGTGATTACTAAGTTACTATATTTTCTATCTATAGGTTTAAGAAAAGTTACAAACCTAAAGTTGAGGGGTAACTTTCTAAAAGTCTAAACCTATATATCTATATAATCATAAAATGAAATATAGATAAAAGTGGAGGGGGTGAAAATGGTTTTATAAAACCTGTTAGGGTAAATATAACCCTTGTATCCCTTCTTTCTTATTTTCGTCCGCCTCTTTCTCTGTGTTCTTGGGAGTTCGTCTCCTTGAGGCTATCTCGTCTTTCTTCTCTGTGATGTTTAACCACGAATTATTAAGGATGGTTGAACCGTCCTTCTTCTGGGCTTGTGTTCGTAACCACTTCACTCCTCAATTGGTTGTGCGAAAGTTAGGGTTTCGCAAATTTGGGGATCTTGAAAATCGTTCAAGATATGGATGATTGTGGGTAACACGAATCGATTGAGGGTGCGGTTTTCTTCAGAATCAGGTGTGTTCGCTCCTTTTGTTGATTCTGATTTCGTCCCCCTTTGATGATGACTTCTGTTATCCTTTCGATTGTGGTTGTTTTTTTTTGTCTCGATTGATCTTTGAGGGTGAGACCCAAATTGATCTTTGTGGTTGGTTTTGCCGGAAATATTTTTCTGAAAAAAGATTTCTTGATCCGAGATGAACACAAGAAAAAGGTATATGATGATTCTTGGTCTAATCAACCAAAGCTCTGATGCCAATGTTCTACAGGTCTTAACCTTATTTCCAGGATCGAATTTGAAGTGCAATCAAAGTATATCAAAAGTAAAAGTTTTATTGAATCTGAATCATACATACACACAAATTTGTTCTTTACAATTGTTCCTATTTATAGAATCTGAAAAGGTGCGATCTAAAGGTTGTATCGGTTCAGTTTGAATCGTTGCAATGGTTCTGGTGAACCGTTGTGACCTTTGTGAAATAACTGTCATTTGACAGTTATTTAACTGTCTTTGACAGTTGGGTTGGGTTTTGACCCGTTTGACTTCTATTGGGTTTTCCAGCGGGTTTGGGATTAATCCGGTTGATTGGGTTTTGACCCAACAAGATTCTACTTCCATGCTGATGTTATGAATAAATCATAAAGTTGGTGGTGAAGAGAAAATGATGAAGAAAAACAACAGTAAGTACATGATGTTACGAGCTCTGATGAATTATAAAGTGGTTATAAGGGTGGAAGAAAGGAAAAAATAAAGAAAAGAGGATGTCATAGATTGTGACACCCACTATGTTGACCTGGTATGAAAAAACCCTCACCTAAGGGTTTTGTGAAAGCCATACACTTCAAACAAACATCATGTATGACTATCATACTCATTCTTTTATTCCGATTACCCTACACCAAACACACCCTAAGACTTCATACCATTCGCTAAGATACACAAACATAGGAAACAAACGGACAAAGAAGCTTTATACTGATTCTAGCACATGTGTTGAGCATACACTTTGGTATATAAGGTGGAATCATTTCTTCTCCTTAACCTATATGGGATAGAAAGTTGAAAAGTTCTCTATGTTTTCACTTTTCACCAAGAAATAAATACCAAATATGTGCTCATTAAGTCATTGTATATAAATCGGTTACCTTCCGAACAACAAACAACATATCATAAGCACGTTGATAGGCATTTCGAGGATGCAAAGCCGCTTTACATGTCAGCTAAGGGATCAAGAAGACCAATTAAGCTAAATTGATACATATAGAGAGATTAGTTTTGTGTGTGATAAGTAAGTAGCTTTCAGAACATGTCGATAGGGTCATGAGAGTCGGAGATCATAAGATAAATGTAGGTGAGACTTTGTTCGGATGATATTTAAATGCATTTCCAAAAATATTAAGACTTCATATAAAGTTTCCTAAGTCATCTGAATTGTACGTTTGCCATTAACGTAGATTCAAATGTCCAAGGAAGCTTCATATTCATTCTAACACGGGTGTTGTGCATACACTTTGCTATATAATGTATAATCACCTCTTCTTTTTAACCTATGTGGGATAGAATGTTCTTTACGTTTTCACCACAAAAACAATAATCAATACCATATATATGCTCATTAATTGTTTATCTTTAGGATACTCCCATAATTGATACTAAGTTAAGGTATAATTAAGAAATGAGGATGCAATTAGATATGAAGATCCCCTGCGGAGAACTATATTGCCCACACCACAAATTTATTGTTACAAACAATGTCGAAACGACTATTTCATTTAGGTGGGAGACCGGCAAAGAGAAACATAAGCGAGACAGTGTTCCAAAGCTATGCGAAGCGTTTACAATCTAAATAAGCTAATCTTCATCTTTCCGATCTTGAACAATGGAAAAACATGTTGAAGTATCTGACACCATGGTTTGCAAGCATTTCATACTAATTGACACGAAATGCAGAACCACCATTTGCCTTATATCGATAAAAGAAAACTGACACAACTGTTAGTACAAAATACTTTATGGGTTCAGAAGACAGACATGGACAGTTATTGGGCAGGGCTAATAAGTGAGATCTTGTACTAAACCAAGTGATAGTGTTCATTTTCTGCACAAATAAAGACAAACCGTTAGCCTTACCATAGGGACGGACCCCATGATTAGACTCCGACGTGAGAGTAAGTACGCATATTTGTCAGAGAAATCAAGTGAGTGTATATTAAGTAATAGAAAAATCGTACCTTGTGGATGTTCAGAATACCCCTTTTTATAGGTGAGCCAAATACTAGTTTTTCCTAGTATCTCGCTTGGGCTTTTTAATGGGTCGAAGTGGGCCTCTTGTCTGGTAAGGGTCCACAGTAATCATGATTTGCGGACGTGGAAACCCTTCTGCGGATGTTGCCTGGTCCGCAAAAAGTCTACGGAGGCCGTTAATGGCCAGTTACGTCCATTTTGCTAATTCTGGGCCACGCCAGCGCGGGACTGGGCTTAGTTCTGGCCCATTGTGCTTTTTAATAGTTCTATTGGGCTTGGACCCATGTAAGGATTATGTAGTTCAGGCCTGAAGGTCTGCTCTACGTAATATACGTCATCAAGTCCCCCCAGTCTAGTGTGTCTATTGCGTATGACTTTGTGGTGTGTGGTAGGTATTACTAGACTCATGTTCTGGTGTCGTCCTCTGCTCCTTCTGCAATTGTTAATATCTCCGCGATGTTTCTTTTCCCTTGTTAGGTGAGATGTAGGTGACGTGGCTTCTTTGTGGTCTTTCATATTCTGACTGATTTGACGGTTTAGTCTACTTGCTCAGCTGTCATTATTATCTTTACTTTTGATCCTAACCGTTAACTCAGAAATTGTGGCCACGTGTAAACATCTGGGAAAGCCTTGAATTTACTATACCAGGAGTATAAATACATGATTTGGTTTTCACTGTTTTCTTTTTCATATTCTCAAACTACAATCACCATTGTTAAAAATTCTTCAAGCTCTCTAACTGTACCCTTTATGCCCTTCTTTGAAGAACTTTAGGCTTTTAGATTAGGCTATAATCCTTTCTTACTTTTTATCATGGGCAGTATTACGAATATAAAGTCGGTTCTTACTCAGAAAGCTCTTAAGATTTTTTGCAAAACGCTTCATATTCCTGATGAGGTTCATCCATAATTACCTACCCCTAACCAAACAATACATGAAATGCCTACTGGCAAGATAGGTGTATATACTAGATTCTTTGAGTATGCCAATTTTCGATTACCTCTTTCCACTTTCCTTGTGAACATGGTTAGACACTATCGTATCTATATATCCCAACTATCTGTTATTGCGGCAACTAAAGTGTCTCATTTTGAGATCCTATGCCGTGTTTATGGCTTCCAGCCAACGGTTGGGTTGTTCCGCTACTTTTACGTGAACTCCAAAAATAAAGGCTGGATGTCATTCAGTAAGCGTCAGGGTAATGACGCCGTTTGTTATACCAAACCCCTAGATTCATTAAAAGGCTAGAATGACCATTGCTTTTAGGCCGATGGATTTGCTTGTCCTGCCTCCTTTCCGTGGCATACTAGTAAAAGTGTGTCAAAGGACCCTTTTCCAAAGTCTTCTAAATTTAACGCAGAACATTATGCTACCCTCGTTGCATATCCAGCTACGTTCCATAAGTATCCAGAACCATTCCTTTGTTTAGTAGGAATGAGTCACTATTATACCTTGGATGAGAATACTAATCTTGATTTTTTGCATGATAATGATGAGGGTGGGTGTTTATTATTATTCCTTATTTATGTTTTTGTCTTTTGATCATGTTTTCTGACCGTCTATTCTTTTGTGTAGAAATGGATTTGCTTGCCTTTATTCGGACTGTCCATCCTACGAAGGTGAGGATTGGTGAACGACAACGTACTAAGGATGAGCCTAAACTTTTGGATACTACCATAGGACGTGTTGTTCCTCTCCTACTGGTTGCTCCTGCTTATGCCTCAAGCGAGTTGGAAGTAAGTGTAGACAAGCTTTTTGATGAGGGAGGTAGCAGTGACCAAGCGGAGCAGCATGATTCTGAAAATGGTGGGCAGGGTGTTGGTATCCAGCTTGTTAGTGAGGCTGCGGAGATTGTTGCTGAGGATGTGGCTCCTTTGTAACCCAGACGCCAAGAGAAACGGAAAACCACAATTGTTGATGCCGATGAACCCTCACATCCTGCAAAAAAGTTAAAGGGTGACCACGAAACTCTGGGTGGGGTTTCCGTAGATGGTAAATCGATGTCAGCAGTCTAGCGATTGCTTGCTGGGGCTATACGGAATGCTAAAGTCAGGGGTGGAGTTGTTCCTACCTTGCCTTTCATGAAATCATCTGTATTCGCCATACCAGAGCGTGAGGGTGAAGACCATACTGACTTTGTAGCAGGGACTACCCTCCGGAATATTAGCCCTCCTCAAAGGTTCAGTATTTCTTCAGACTCTTCTCATCATTCCAGTGCTAATGTTACAGAGGCTGAAGTTGATTCTGTTGTCAGGTCTTCAGTTCCGATAATGACAGTGGCTACTACTGTTACCTCTACAGTTGATCCCGCTACAACTGTTAAATAAAAATTTATTGAACCTTCTCTTTTTAGTGGTGTTTCCTCTTCAGCTGGTGGAGCTGATCACACCATAGGTGGCTTTTCTGAACTTACTGGCAGTGATTTTATTGTTAGTGGTATCCGTACTGTCATCAGTCTTGATACGGATCTTCAAAAGGTGTATGTGCCCCAATGGAGTATAACCAATGGGTCTCGCCTAGATGACGGTTGTGTTTGCCCCAAAATGATGGATAAATTTGCCCCTCTAAAGTTTTTTACGTCCATTCGTGGGATGGAACACGACCAACTTTTTATTGAGTTCAACGTGAGGGCTGCTCGACAGATGTCTTTAAGTGCTGAAGTGACGATGCATGCTGAGTATAACATTAAAGAAAAGAGGAGGTTGAAGTTTGTGGTTGATGAGCAAACAGAGCTGCTGAAGGTCAGGGAAAGGGAGATTGAAGATCTCAAGGCACAACTGTTATTAACGGAAGCAGAAGCCGCTAAGGCCATTCGCCTCCGTGCCAAAGCCTCTAAGCTTGAAGCTGTTGAGAAATCTTTTTAGGATGAGGTGCAAGCTTTAAAGGAGTTTAATGCCACCCTAAAAAAGGAGAAGAATGATCTGGATGTGATGGTGGCCGATCTTGCAGCTTTAGTTAAAGTTAGGGAATGCGAAGTCGCTGATTTGGATGTTGTGGTTACTTCTGTTAAATCTTAGAATGACAACCTTATTGATCTGGCATGTGTCTTTACACATAGCATTTTTTTTCTTCTCACCTGCATATTTTCGTATGATTGTAGGTGCATGAGCTGGAGGCTTCCTCTTCCGTTCTTCCAGAGAAAGTCACGGTGTATGAGGGTTGTATGAGTTAACTTGAGAAATTCTAGAATGATCGGATAAAAGAGGTGAATGATATGTTTGATAAGCTATACACTATTTTTGTTGAGATGGCCCTTCACTTGGAGGAGAGGTTCTATCCTCACCTTCTTAGCACCATTTACGGTCGCCGATGGCTCCTTACCCATAGGATGGAACTCACTATTACTAAATGTACAAACTCTCCCAAATATCTTTCTGTTCTTGGAACAGCTATTGGTAAGGCCATTGAAAAGGGTATGCAGGATGGGTTATCTATCAGAATCACCCATGGTAAGGAAGGTAGAGCTATAACTGATGTTGCTGCATATAATCCTTTTACGAAAGCTGATTACATTTTTGCTTTCCAACAACTTCAACATGTTAACTTCTCCTTATTTGCGGAATTGAGATCTAATAAGGATGCTAGCATTGAAGATCTGCTGAACATTCTTCATCTAGAAGATGCTCTTACTGAAAAATTTAGTTTAGACGAGTTGCAACCCCATGTTGACCAGCTGATGGTCCCTATTCATCATTCCTCAAACAAAACTATCATTGGTGCTACCGCCTTGTCACTTGCCCTGGATGTTTCTAATATTCGAGTTCAAAAGATTAGGGATAACATTGCAAATTATAGGTCAGCTCTCCGAGATGTTTTTATCCCTTTAGCTGAGCCCTTGTCTGCTATGGCTTTAGAGGGTATGGAAGGCACTTTTGATGCCATGACCTCGGCTGCTACTACCATGGCTTTGTCTACCACTTTGGTTTCTACTAGTACAGTTAATCCCATCTCTATTGACGATTATGAAGTGGTAGAAGCGGATGACCAAGCTGCTGCTGGTGTAAATGATGCTTCCTTCCCAAATGTGGATGATGTGGATTTGCATATCTCTTAGTGATTTCTTACTTGCTTGTTTTGCTTTTTGAGATATTATACCGCGGTCATATGCGACCTTTGTTGTGGTCTTTTATATGTAAGCAATTTATCAAAGTGTTTTTATCCGTTACATACCACGGTCATGTATGACCTTTTTGAATGCGGTCAAATGTACTTGTACAATTTGAATGTTTTAATTTGTAACCATGATTTTTCTATCATTTTAATATCGTGATCATATGATAGTATTACTGAAATATTTGTAGGTTATCCTCCCGATACTGGGTTTGCAATACCTCTTATGTATACTTGAGTGAATTCTGAGGTTACTCATCCTTTTGTTATACGGAATAACATTGATTGGGCGTGTCCTGTTGCGTGCGCGTCTTAATCACAAATATAATAACCTTGCAAAGTAAAACAAAAGTTTAAAGTAAAATTTATGAAGGTAGCTAGGCTTCACTTTTTATTAAAGTTTCAAAAAGAAAACATTACAATGCACGAATAAGATAGATTGGAATGCATTACCCCTACCACATAGTCTGCATGGGTGAATTGCTTACATTTTGTGAACGTAACACTTTTTAAGGTTGCTGATATTCCAAGTCTGCGGAAGCTAATTTCTGTCACGATCTCTTACCTTGTTTGCACCCTTTCCAAGTGCCTCTGTAACCTCATATGGTCCTTCCTATTTGGGGCCTAGTTTCCCTGTATCTTCTGCATGACTTGCCTCATTGTTGCGGTACACGAGGTCTCCTGGTTTAAAACTCATGCTTCATACTCTGGAATTGTAATACTTCTCCATTTTTGCTTTACTCTTTGCTTCACGTATTACTGCTTGCTCTCTCTTTTCTTCCAAGAGGTCAAGGTTGATTTCCAAAGCTTCATTGTTTTAACTAGGTCAACCTCCGCTGTTCTTAGTGTAGGCATGCTAATTTTTGCTGGGATGACTGCCTCCGTTCTGTATGTTAATGAGAACGGAGTGTCTCTATTGCTAGATTTTATCATTGTGCGATGTGCCCACAAAACATGAGAGAGTTCTTCTATACAGTTCTTGCACCTTGCATCCAACCTTGCTTTTATTCCTTCTCCTAAGCTGCGATTTGCTCTTTTTACTAAGCCGTTGTTTTGTTGTTGTGAAACAGAAGCAAGTGTTGGTGTACATTACTTTGGTTTTTCGCACCAATCCCTTGATTGGGTTGTCCGGAAATCTTTTTTCTTAGCGTGTAATTTTCCTCCAGATATTCAATCTACAAAAAATGTTTTTGTCCCACACAAATCTTTTGATCTGATTACCAGTGATGGTTGCAACCAGTTTGGCTTCAATCCACTTTAGTGAGTAGTCAATAGCTACCATTAGGAACTTGACTTTTCCAGATCTTTCCAAGAAAGGTCCGGCTATGTCTATTCCCCATATGTGAAACGGCCATAGAGATGTGATTGGAGTTAGCTTTTATTGTAGATTCCTTGGGACAGGTTTGTGAACTTGATAGTCTTGGCATGCTCTTATTAATGCCCTGGCGTCCTTGTGCATGGTAGGCCAATAATAACCAATCCTTAGTGCTTTGGCCATGACAGATAGTGTACTTGCGTGCATGCTACAAGATCCTTCATGTATCTCCCTCAAAACATAATTGGCTTAAAGTGGTCCTACTCACCGTAGCCATGGTCCAAGGAAAGACTTTTTGTATAGAGTCCCATTGATTACGGTAAACCACCACGACTTTCATCTTACTGCCCTTGCTTTTTTCACATCTGCTGGCAGTGTTCCTTCTGTGAGGTATTTGAAAATAAGAGTCATCCATGTATCTCCTTCTTTTTCTATTACTGCCAGCACCTCCATTGCACCTATAGATTTTTCGTTTAGTTCTTCAACCAGCACTTGTTTACTTAAGTGTGCAAAACTCATAGATGCTATTTTTCTTGAAACACTTTGTCTGCTTTCTTATTTGCACTTCTAGGAATTTGCTTGAGGGAGAACGCCTTGAAGTGTGGTAAGTACCCTGACTTTGTCAAAGTATAACGATCAGTTAGGTCTTTTGTATATATATGCTTCGTTTACTTGGTTGGCTACTAACCGTGAATCAACATTTTCCTGAAGATTTTTTACGCCTATTTCTTCCGTAATTGTTAATTCGTCGATCAAAGCTTTGTATTCCGCTTTGTTGTTTGTTGCGTCAAACCTGAATCTTAGGGCATAAGTGAATTCCACCCCCTCAAGGTTTGTGAGTATCAGTCTTGCCCAGAACCATCTGTGTTGTTTGTTGCGTCAAACCTGCTCTACGTAATATACGTCATCAAGTCCCCCCAGTCTAGTATGTCAATTGTGTGCGACTTTGTGGTGTGTAGTAGGCATTACTAGACTCATGTTCTGGTGTCGTCCTCTGCTCCTTCCGTAATTGTTAATATCTTCACGATGTTTTTTTTCTTGTTAGATAAGATGTAGGTGACGTGGCCTCTTTATGGTCTTTCATATTCTTACTGATTTGACGGTTTAGTCATCTTGCTCAGCTGTCATCATTATCTTTACTTTTGATCCTAACCATTAACTTAGAAATTGTGGCCACGTGTAAACATCTGGGAAAGCCTTGAATTTACTATACCAAGAGTATAAATACCTGATTTGGTTTTCACTGTTTTCTTTTTCATCTTCTCAAACTACAATTGCCATTGTTAAAAATTCTTCAAGATCTCTAATTGTACTCATTACGCCCTTCTTCAAAGAACTTTAGGCTTTTAGGTTAGGCCCTAATCCTTGCTTACTTTTTATCATGGGTAGTATTACAGATATAAAGTCAGTTCTTACTCAGAAAGCTCTTAAGATTTTTTGCAAAACGTTTCATATTACTGATGAGGTTCATCCATAATTGCCTAGCCGTAACCAAACAATACGTGAAATGCCTACTGGCAAGATAGGTGTATATACTAGATTCGTTGAGTATGCCAATTTTCGATTGCCTCTTTCCACTTTCCTTGTGAATATGGTTAGACACTATCGTATCCATATATCCCAACTATCTGTTATTACAGCAACAAAAGTGTCTCATTTTGAGATCCTGTGCCATGTTTATGGCTTTGAGCCAATGGTTGGGTTGTTCCGATGCTTTTATGTAAACTCCAAAATTAAAGGCTGGATGTCATTCAGTAAGCGTCAGGGTAATGACACCATTTGTTATACCAAACCCCTAGATTTATTAAAAGGCTGGAATGACTATTTCTTTTAGGTCGATGCATTTGCTTGTCCTGCATCCTTTCCGTGACATACTAGTGAAAGTGTGTCGAAGGACCCTTTTTCCAAAGTCTTCTGAATTTAACGCAAACATTATGCTACCCTCGTTGCGTATTCGGCTACATTCCATAAGTATCCAGAACCATTCCTTTGTTTAGTATGAATAATTCATTATTATACCTTGGATGAGAATACTTATCCTGAGTTTCTACATGATAATGATGAGGGTGGGTGTTTATTATTATTCCTTATTTATGTTTTTTCCTTTTGATCATGTTTTTTAACCGTCTATTCTTTTGTGTAGAAATGGATTTGCTAGCCATTATTTGGACTGTCGATCCTACGAAGGTGAGGTTGGTGAGCAACAACTTGTAAAGGACGAGCCTAAACTTTTGGATACTACCATAGGGCGTGTTGTTCCTCTCCTACCGGTTGCTCCTACTTGTGCCTCAAGCGAGCTGGAAGCAAGTGTGGATAAGCTTTTTGATGATTGAGGTAGCAGTGACCAAGCAGAGCAGCGTGATTCCGCAAATGGTAGGTAGGGTGTTGGTATCTAGCTTGTTAGTGAGGCTGCAGAGATTGTTGCTGAGGATGTGGCTCCTTTGCAACCCAGACCCCAAAAGAAACGGAAAACCACAGTTGTTGATGTCGGTGAACCCACACATCCTGCAAAAAAGTTAAAGGATGACCAGGGAACTCCGGGTGGGGTTTCCGTAGGTGGTAAATCGTTGTCAGCGGTCCAACGATTGGTTGCTAGGGCTGTACGGAATGCTAAAGTCAGGGGTGGAGTTGTTCCTACCTTGCCTTTTGTGACATCTTCTGTATTCACCACACCGGAGTATGGGGGTGATGACCATACTGACTCTATGGCAGGGACTACCCTTCGGACTGTTGGCCCTCCTCAAAGGTTTGTTATTTCTTCAGACTCTTTTCATCATTCTGGTGCTAATGTTACGGAGGCTGAAGTTGATTCTGTTGTCAGGTCTTCTGTTCCGATGATGACAGTGGCTACTACCGTTACCTCTATAGTTGATCCTGGTACAACTGTTTAAGAAAAATTTATTAAACATTCTCTTTTTGGTGGTGGTTCCTCTTTAGCTGGTGGAGCTGATCACACCATGGGTGGCTTTTCTGAACTTATTGGCTGTGATTTTATTGTTAGTGGTATCCTATTGTCATTAGTCCTAATACGGATCTTCAGAAGGTGTGTGTGCCCCAATAGAGCATAACCAATGGTTCTCGCCTAGACGACGGTTATGTTTGCCACAAAATAGTTGATGAATTTGCCCCTACTAAGTTTTTTGCGTCCATTCATGGGATGGAACACGAAAAACTTTTTACTAAGTTCAATGTGAGGGCTGCTCGGCAGATGTCTTTAAGTGCTAAAGTGAAGATGCGTGCTGAGTATAACATTAAAGAAAAGAGGAGGTTGAATTCTGTGGTTGATGAGCAAATAGAGCTGCTAAAGGTCAGGGAAGGGTAGATTAAAGATCTCAAGGCGCAGCTATTATTAAAGGAAGCAGAAGCCGCGAAGGCCATTCACCTCTGTGCCGAAGCCTTTAAGCTTGAAGCTGTTAAGAAATCTCTTCAGGATGAGGTGCAAGCTTTGAAGGAGTTTAATGCCACCCTAGAGAAGGAGAAAAATGATCTGGATATGAAGGTGGCCAATCTTGCAGCTTCAGTTAAAGTTAGGGAACGTGAAGTCGCTGATTTGGATGCTGTGGTTACTTCTGTTAAATCTCAAAATGACAACCTTGTTGATCAGGCACATGTCTTTACACTTAGCATTTTTTTCTTCTCACCTGCATATTATCAGATGATTATAGGTACATGAGCTAGAGGCTTCGTCTTCCATTCTTCAGGAGAAAGTCACGGTGTATGAGGGTTGTATGAGTTAACTTGAGAAATTCTAGGATGATCGGATAAAAGAGGTGAATGATAAGTTTGATAAGCTATACACTGATTTTGTTAAGATGGCCTTTCACTTGGAGGAGAGGTTCTATCCTCACCTTCTTAGCACCATTTCCGGCCGCCGATGGCTCTTTACCCATGGGATGGAACTCGCTATTACTAAATGTATAAACTCTCCCGAATATCTTTCTGTTCTTGGAACAGCTATTGGTAAGGACATTGAAAAAGGTATGCAGGATAGGTTATCTGCAGGAATCACCCATGGTAAGGAAGGTAGAGCTATAATAGATGTTGCTGCATATAATCCTTCTACAAAAGTTGATTACATTTTTGCATTGCAACAACTTCAACATGTTAACTTCTCCTTATTTGCGGAATTAAGATCTAACAAGGATGCTAGCATTGAAGATCTGATGAACATTCTTCATCTAGAAGATACTCTTACTGAAAAATAAGGTTTGGGTGAGTTAAACCCCATGTTGACTAGCTTATGGTCCCTATTCATCATTCCTCAGACAAAACTATCATTGGTGCTACCGCCTTGTCACTTGCCCTGGATGTTTCTAATATCCGAGTTCAAAAGATTAGGGATAACATTGCAAATTATAGGTCAGCTTTCTGTGATGTTTTTATCCCTTTAGCTGAGCCCTTATCTGCTGTGGCTTTGGAGGGTATGGAAGGCACTTCATATGCCGTGACCTTGGCGGCTACTACCACGGCTATGTCTACCACTTTGGTTTCTACTAGTTTAGTTAATCCCATCTCTATTGACGATTATGAAGTTGTAGAAGCGGATAACCAAGCTGCTGCTGGTGTAAATGATGCTTCCTTCCCAAATGTGGATGATGTGGATTTGCATATCTCTTAGTGATTTCTTACTTGCTTGTTTTGCTTTTTGAGATATTGTACCGCGATCATATGCGACCTTTGTTGTGGTCTTTTGTATGTAAGCAATTTCTATAAGTGTTTTTATTCGTTACATACCGCGATCATGTGTGACCTTTTTGAATGGGGTCAAATGTACCTGTATAATTTGAATGTTTTAATTTGTAACCATGATTTTGCTATCGTTTTAATATTGTGATCATATGATAGTATTACTAAAATATTTGTGGGTTATCCTCTCGATACTGGGTTTGCAATACCTCTTATGTATACTTGAGTGAATTCTGAGGTTACTCATCCTTTTGTTATACGAAATAACATTGATTGGGTCATGTCCTATTCTGTGCGTGTCTTAATCACAAATATAATAACCTTGCAAAGTAAAACAAAAGTTTAAAGTAAAATTTATGAAGGTAGCTAGGCTTCACTTTTTATTAAAGTTTCAAAAAGAAAACATTACAATGCACGAATAAGATATATTGGAATGCATTACCCCCACCGCGGAGTCCGCATGGGTGAATTGCTTACATTTTGTGAACGTAACACTTCTTAAGGTTGCTGATATTCCAAGTCCGCATAAGCTAATTTATGTCATGATCTCTTACCTTGTATGCACCCTTTCCAAGTGCCTTCGTAACCTCATACGGTCCTTCCCATTTGGGGCCTAGTTTCCCTGTATCAGCAAAATTTTTATGTAAGTTGCGGTTGTCGAATTCACCGCCATGATCACAGTGAAAAGGCCAAATTTCACACTTAAACTGAGTACAAACATATGTACGAAACAAGACAAATTTAGACAAGACATTTGACTTATTAATCAGAGGATAAACCTAAACAAACTGTGAATAATGATAAAAAAATAAGACATAATATTTAAAACATGAGAGGCTTGAAATGGGTGAAGTCTACACATCTGAGTGAATAATATCAAAGCATGAAGTAACCACAGTATCAGAACTAAAAAACGGAAGCCTTACGTGTTTGTCAAGCTGACAAGCATGACAAAGCATGGGAGGTTTCTCTTTATTACACGAAATAAAATTATTGGAAAGAAGACGACGTAACACTTCACTCCCTCGATGCCCAAGACGCTGGTGCCACGAATGCTGACTGACAAGGAAAACATGAAGAATATGAGATGGAGCCGTGATCGGGTAAAGATCCCCCGTGCTATCACAGCAAAAAAGCACCCAACACGTCATGAAATCCTTAACAGAAAAACCAAACGCATCAAATTCAATAGTGCAATTATTGTCACGAACAAACTGACGAATAGAAATTAAATTTTTAACAATATCGAGAGTAATAAGAATGATGTTTAGGTGAAGAGATCTAAAAGGAGTTGGCAAAATGCTATGGCCCGTATTGATGACGGGTATAGAATGACCGTCACCAACCGAGACAGTCGGATAAATACACATATTAAAGACATCATTTAGACTAGTGACCGAATTATTAAGATGAGAGCTCGCACCCATATCCATATTCCAAGCACCATAAGTGAGATCCTGAAGTGTCTTCTGACGGTAAAAGCATGAGGTAATGTAGTGGTCTGTCCAGATGTAACCATGGAACCCGATTGACCTTGGGAAGGAGCGGAGGGTTAAAAGCAACCAGGATTAGGAGTCACGATGTGGGCCTGTTAGGCTGAACTGAGACCTGGATAGTAAAGTTGTTGGGTCGGAAAGGCCTGTTAGGCCGGGCTGTATAAGTGAGCCGGTGGGTATGTAAATCCAAGGGGAATGCTAACCGGTTGGGCTCGTTGTACATTTGACGATACAAAGTAAACTAGGCTAGGGTAATTGGTTGTTGGGCCAGACGTTTGAAAAGCCAATGGGCTGCCAACGAGGTGAGTAACAGGAACAGTATTATAGAAATATTCATAGTATTAGTTGATGTAGATAAAAAGTGGTAGGGTTTTGTATTAAACTCACAGACAATAATAATATAATCGGCTCATGACCTTAGCACGAACAACAATCGACTATCGTGTGGTTCGTGACCTTAGCACAAATCACCAACACGAAAAAAATATAACCGGCTCGTGACCTTAGCACGAACAACAATCGACTATCGTGTGGATTCGTGACCTTAGCACAAATAACCAACACGAAGAAAAAAAATAAGAACAAACTAAAGATTTGGGAGGTGGAGGGGAATATTTTTGAATACGGGCTTGAGCCCAATCTATACTAAATGACTTTGACTGACATAAATGATTTTGACTAACAAATTTGACTAACTTAAATTACTTTGACTAACACGGATTAACAGATCCCCCCCCCAGAGGGCGTCGCCCATAAGGCCCATAGCCAAATCTGGGCTTGTCACCCTGCTAGGTGCAAAGAACTTTGAAGTAGTCACGCCAACCACCTGAAAAGAAAATTACTTGGCTCGAGTCTGTGTGGCGGTTGGTTCAAGCCCTGTAGATTAGTCGGCTAAAAGGTCGGAAACCACGGTTAACCCATAAAAAAAGAACTATATCACCCACACCACAAACTCATTGTTCCAAACAATACTGAAAAGATTATATTATTTAAGTGGTAGACCAGCAAAGAGAAACATAACATTAGCACAATGATTGTCATTTCGAGTATGCAAAGCCTCTTTACTGTCTACTAGGGATCAAGAAGATCATTAAAGCTAACTTGTATAGTTGATTAGATACGAGGAGATTAGTTTAGCTTGTGCTAAATAGGAAGCCATCTGAACAGGGCCTCGGTCATACTACCATTAAACGATAAGCTTCTGTGCTTGGTCAACATTTGCGAGAAAGGACAAATTATGTTCTCTCTATGTTCGGCTAAGATAGGTAAAAAGCTTAAAAGTTCCATGACACTACACTACATGGCAATACTTCATTGTTCCAAAAAATATGTAAACAAATATTTCATGTGAGTACGAGAACACAAAACAAATATAGGTAAGACTTTGTTTGAGAATCATCAACCCATGTGATTGCAATTTAATCTAAGCAAAGAAAAAAACATACATGAGATCACATGTTCCGTTACTTGATACATTCCCTAATTTGCAAAGTCCACCTTAACACGTAGTGGCAGTGAATGCAACATTTAATTGCATTTCTAAAAATACTAAGGGTGCGTTTGGTTTGCTCAAATGAATCACAATGGGTATAGGTTTGATAATGAGGTAGAATAGAAATCGGTAATTGTTTCAAAACTGATGTTTGGTTTGACAAATAGGCTGTCATTTTATGTAAATAAAATAAAATAAGTGTAAAATTAAATTATCATACTTATATTTTTTTGTCCTTTGCCTATTGCTTCCCCGCATCATCACTTTCTACAACAAGACGTTGCCAAACTTTGATGATAGATCTCGCTGTGATATTTGGTAAGATCAAATTTGTGTTTATCATTTTTATTGTTTGTTTTTTTATTTTCTTCCTCCTTATTTATCATCTTGCATTTTAAAAGAGAAAACCTACCAACAAAAAGTGAAATAAAAATTCACATACATATACTAATCACTGTGATATTGGCATGAGCATTGATACACCATCTATATTGGGTAGAGATCCATGAGTCGATTATGATCTAATCCACTTAATCACTTGCATCGAGTTGATTTTGCCCAATAAAAAGTTTTAGAATCAAGAACAAAGATTCTACTTCCATGCTGATGTTATGAATAAATCATAAAGTTGGTGGTGAAGAGAAAATGATGAAGAAAAACAACAGTAAGTACATGATGTTACGAGCTCTGATGAATTATAAAGTGGTTATAAGGGTGGAAGAAAGGAAAAAATAAAGAAAAGAGGATGTCATAGATTGTGACACCCACTATGTTGACCTGGTATGAAAAAACTCTCACCTAAGGGTTTTGTGAAAGCCATACACTTCAAACACACTTCAAACAAACATCATGTATGACTATCATACTCATTCTTTTATTCCGATTACCCTACACCAAACACACCCTAAGACTTCATACCATTCGCTAAGATACACAAACATAGGAAACAAACGGACAAAGAAGCTTTATACTGATTCTAGCACATGTGTTGAGCATACACTTTGGTATATAAGGTGGAATCATTTCTTCTGCTTAGCCTATGTGGGATAGAAAGTTGAAAAGTTCTATTTGTTCTCACTTCTTCACAGAAATAAATACCAATATGTGTCTTTAAGTCATTGTATATAATTCCGTTTTACCTTCTCCGAATCAAAAAAAACTATCCTTAAGTCACGTTGATAGGCATTTCGAGGATGCAAAGCCGTTTACATGTCAGCTAAGGGATCAAGAAGACCAATTAAGCTAAATTGATACATATAGAGAGATTCGTTTTATGTGTGATAAGTAAGTAGCTTTCAGAACATGTCGATAGGGTCATGAGAGTCGGAGATCATAAGATAAACGTAGGTGAGACTTTGTTCGGATGATATTTAAATGCATTTCCAAAAATATTAAGACTTCATATAAAGTTGCCCAAGTCATCTGAATTGTACGTTTGCCATTAACGTAGATTCAAATGTCTAAGGAAGCTTCATATTCATTCTAACACGGGTGTTGTGCATACACTTTGCTATATAATGTATAATCACCTCTTCTTTTTAACCTATGTGGGATAGAATGTTCTTTACGTTTTCACCACAAAAACAATAATCAATACCATATATATGCTCATTAATTGTTTATCTTTAGGATACTCCCATAATTGATACTAAGTTAAGGTATAATTTAGAAATGATGATGCAATCAGATACGAAGATCCCCTGCGGAGAACTATATTGCCCACACCACAAATTCATTGTTACAAACAATGTCGAAACGACTATTTCATTTAGGTGGGAGACCGGCAAAGAGAAACATAAGTGAGACAGTGTTCCAAAGCTAAGCGAAGCGTTTACAATCTAAATAAGCTAATCTTCATCTTTCCGATTTTGAACAATGGAAAAACTTGTTGAAGTATCTGACACCATTGTTTGCAAGCATTTCATACTAATTAGCACGAAATGCAGAACCACCATTTGCCTTATATCGATAAAAGAAAACTGACACAACTGTTAGTACAAAATACTTTATGGGTTCAGAAGACAGACCTGGACAGTTATTAGGTTGGGCTAATAAGTGAGATCTTGTACTAAACCAAGTGATAGTGTTCATTTTCTTCACAAATAAAGACAAACCGTTAGCCTTACCATGGGGACGGACCCCATGATTAAACTCCGACGTGAGAGTAAGTACGCATATTTGTCAGAGAAATCAGAGTGTGTGTATATATGAATAGGAAAAATCGTACCTTGTGGAGTGTCAGAATACCCCTTTTTATAGGTGAGCCAAATACTAGTTTTTCCTAGTATTTTGCTTGGGCTTTTTAATGGGTCAAAGTGGGCCTCTTGTCTGGCAAGGGTCCATAGTAATCGTGATTTACAGACGTGGAAACCCTTTTGCGGATGTTACCTGGTCCGCAGAAAGTCTACGGAGGCCGTTAATGGCCAGTTACGTCCATTTTGCTACTTCTGGGCCACGCCAGCGCGGGACTGGGCTTAGTTCTGGCCCATTGTGCTTTTTAATAGTTCTATTGGGCTTGGACCCATGTAAGGATTATGTAGTTCAGACCTGAAGGTCTGCTCTACGTAATATACGTCATCAAGTCCCCCCAATCTAGTATGTCTATTACGTATGACTTTGTGGTGTGTGGTAGGTATTACTAGACTCATGTTCTGGTGTCGTCCTCTGCTCCTTCTGCAATTGTTAATATCTCCGCGATGTTTCTTTTCCCTTGTTAGGTAAGATGTAGGTGACGTGGCCTCTTTGTGGTCTTTCATATTCTAACTGATTTGACGGTTTAGTCTACTTGCTCAGTTGTCATTATTATCTTCACTTTTGATCCTAACCGTTAACTCAGAAATTGTGGCCATGTGTAAACATCTGGGAAAGCCTTGAATTTACTATACCAAGAGAATAAATACATGATTTGGTTTTCATAGTTTTCTTTTTCATCTTCTCAAACTACAATCGCCATTGTTAAAAATTCTTCAAGCTCTCTAACTGTATCCTTTACGCCCTTCTTTGAAGAACTTTAGGCTTTTAGATTAGGCCCTAATCCTTGCTTACTTTTTATCATGGGCAGTATTACGAATATAAAGTCGGTTCTTACTCAGAAAGCTCTTAAGATTTTTTGCAAAACGTTTCATATTCCTGATGAGGTTCATCCACAATTACCTAGCCCTAACCAAACAATACATTAAATGCCTACTAGCAAGATACGTGTATATACTAGATTCTTTGAATATGCCAATTTTTTATTACCTCTTTCCACTTTCCTTGTGAACATGGTTAGACACTATCGTATCCATATATCCCAACTATCTGTTATTACGGCAACTAAAGTGTCCTATTTTGAGATCCTGTGCCGTGTTTATGGCTTCCAGCCAACGGTTGGGTTGTTCCGCTGCTTTTACGTGAACTCCAAAAATAAAGGCTAGATGTCCTTCAGTAAACGTCAGGGTAATGACGCCGTTTGTTATACCAAACCCCTAGATTCATTAAAAGGTTAGAATGACCATTTCTTTTGGGTTAATGGATTTGCTTGTCCTGCCTCCTTTCCGTGGCATACTAGTGAAAGTGTGTCAAAGGACCCTTTTCCAAAGTCTTCTAAATTTAACGCAAAACATTATGCTACCCTCGTTATGTATCCGGCTACATTCCATAAGTATCCAGAACCATTCCTTTGTTTAGTAGGAATGAGTCACTATTATACCTTGGATGAGAATACTAATCTCAATTTTTTGCATGATAATGATAAGGGTGGGTGTTTATTATTATTCCTTATTTATGTTTTTTCCTTTTGATCATGTTTTCTAACCGTCTATTCTTTTGTGTAGAAATGGATTTGCTTGCCTTTATTTGGACTGTCGATCCTATGAAGGTAAGGATTGGTAAGCGACAACGTACTAAGGATGAGCCTAAACTTTTGGATACTACCGTAGGGCGTGTTGTTCCTCTCCTACCGGTTGTTTCTGCTTGTGCCTCAAGCGAGTTGGATGTAAGTGTGGACAAGCTTTTTGATAAGGGACGTAGCAGTGACCAAGCGGAGCAGCGTGATTCCGCAAATGGTAGGCAGGGTGTTGGTATCTAGCTTGTTAGTAAGGCTGCGAAGATTGTTGCTGAGGATGTGGCTCCTTTGTAACCCAAACGCCAAAAGAAACAGAAAACCACAATTGTTGATGCCGGTGAACCCTCACATCCTGCAAAAAAGTTAAAGGGTGACCATGAAACTCCGGGTGGGGTTTCCGTAGGTGGTAAATCGATGTCAACGGTCCAGCGATTGCTTACTGGGGCTGTATGAAATGCTAAAGTCAGGGGTGGAGTTGTTCCTACCTTGCCTTTCATGACATCTTCGGTATTCGCCATACCGGAGCATGAGGGTGAAGACCATACTGGCTTTGTCGCAGGGACTACCCTCCGGACTGTTATGTATACTTGAGTGAATTCTGAGGTTACTCGTCCTTTTGTTATACGGAATAACATTGATTGGGTCGTTTCCTATTCTGTGCGTGTCTTAATCACAAATATAATAACCTTGCAAAGTAAAACAAAAGTTTAAAGTAAAATTTATGAAGGTAGCTAGGCTTTACTTTTTATTAAAGTTTCAAAAAGAAAACATTACAATGCACGAATAAGATATATTGGAATGCATTACCCCCACCGCGGAGTCCGCATGGGTGAATTGCTTACATTTTGTGAACGTAACACTTCTTAAGGTTGCTGATATTCCAAGTCCGCAGAAGCTAATTTATGTCATGATCTCTTACCTTGTATGCACCCTTTCCAAGTACCTCCATAACCTCATACGGTCCTTCCTATTTGGGGCCTAGTTTCCCTGTATCAGCAAAAATTTTATGTAAGTTGCGGTTGTCGAATTCACCGCCATGATCACAGTGAAAATACCAAATTTCACACTTAAACTGAGTACGAACATATGTACGAAACAAGACAAATTTAGACAAGACATTTGACTTATTAATCAGAGGATAAACCCAAACAAACTGTGAATAATGATAAAAAAATAAGACATAATATTTAAAACCTGAGAGGCTTGAAATGGGTGAAGTCTACACATCTGAGTGAATATTATCAAAACATGAAGTAACCACAGTATCAGAACTAAAAAACGGAAGCCTTACGTGTTTGTCAAGCTGACAAGCATGACAAAGCACGGGAGGTTTCTCTTTATTACACGAAATAAAATTATTGGAAAGAAGACGACGTAACACTTCACTCCTTCGATGCCCAAGTCGCTAGTGCCACGTATGCTGACTGACAAGGAAAACATGAGGAATATGAGATGGAGCCGTGATAGGGAAAAGATCCCCCGTGCTATCACAGCGAAAAAGTACCCAACACGTCATGAAATCCTTAACAGAAAAAACCAAACGCATCAAATTCAATAGTGCAATTATTGTCACGAACAAACTGACGAATAGAAATTAAATTTTTAACAATATCGAGAGTAAT
>BQNB010113019.1:0-16126 GCA_026074375.1 Tanacetum coccineum
TTCTTGTACTTAAACGTGTTTTAGAGTTGAGTATATATAGAATTTGAATCGAATTTGTTGATTTTCACTTGTCCTTTTGTATATTTTTTGAGTTTTAGACACTTTTAACACTAAATCGTTGTGGTTTTAGTTGTTAAAAGTGTTTAGAAACATAAATCTACAAGAAGGTTTAAGTAAAAATGGATAGGATTCAAATTTGGTTGTGTTTGGATTAGTTTCGGTCCTTAATCGTTTTTATTTCATTAGTTTCTGTGCTTATTGGTATACATTTGATAGTTTCGATACTTAAAACGAGTTTTAAGTTGTTAAAAGTTAGAATTAACAGTTATTTTGGTAAGTTTTGGTTGAGAAAGTAGAGGTTTCAGTCTAAAAACGGTTATTGTTACGGTTTCGGTTGGAAAGTTAGAGTTTTGGTTCACTAACCGTTCCAACCAAAAGTACTAGTTTTGGTTGATCTAGTTTCAGTTGATATTGTTTCGGTTGATATAGTTTCGGTTGATATTGTTTCGGTTGATATAGTTTCGGTTGATATTGTTACAGTTGATATAGTTTCGGTTGATATTGTTTTGGTTGATATAGTTTTGGTTTATATTGTTTCGGTTGATATAGTTTAGGTTGATATAGTTTCGGTTGATATGGTTTCGGTTCAATGGTTTCAGTTGGGCTTGAGTTTTTCGCTTAGACTTTAAGACTACTCCCAATGGAGTCTTTCTCACGGTGTGAAGACAAACATCGCGCGCTAATGCCATTGGTAGGGCCTTATGTCATGCGTCAGTCATGCTTAAATGAGTGTATATCGGTGAGCCACTCACCTTATTGATTCTTGTGCAATAGTGGGCCCAAATCCAACGATAACATACTAACTTGAATAATAATAATAAAAATTACCCCCTGTCATTTTATTACCTATAAATACCCCCACAAACTTCAACATTTTTGAATACAACTGCTTATATACTCTCTACTTATTATATGTCATCTTAATTTACAAAATGTCTCAACAAAAGACTCCCTGAAACACACAATGTCAACAACGCAACACTACCCAAAACTCTCCGACAACACCCCAAGGCACATTTAGTCTATCCAATACTTCACAGGAAAACTAGCATCCAAGGGAGGCTTTCTAGTCATTTTGTCTTTTGTCGGGTTACATATCGATCATAGTTCGTGATTAAAACATGACCCGGAGTTTTCTTGTATTTTTAACGAATGTAAAAAATATGTTTAGTTAAACTTTGAATATTCACACCATAGGTCTTATAGTTAAACTGCTTTAGATTTAGTATGAACCATGAATGGACGTGTCGGAACACGTTGTTTGACATTTTAAGCCGTTTTCGGGACAAACCCATCGGAACTTGATCACATATAGATATAAGCATTCAAATGAAATAATTCTAAGAATAAAATATCTATAAAATGCTTAACATAGAAATTAATTACCATCAACACGGTCACTGATCCTAACGGAAAACAGTAAAAGTCAAGAAGTCAAAGGACTTAGATAGAACATTATGAGACTGGAAAATCTGTAAGGGTTACACCCAAGGACATTTCATAGTTAGAAATAACAGTCCTTAGGAAAAATGGAGTTGAATACATATATGGGAATAATGTTGACTAAGGCATGAGCTAGCACTGGAACAATCACAACAAGGTGCTAGTAATGACCTCTTGGTAAACATTGAAGGGGTTAAAGAATGAAAAATATATGTAAGGATAAAGGGTCTAAAGAAAGAAGCCCTCCATAAACATTAGGCAGAAACCGGGTCAATACATATGCTATCAGAATTACATAGAAGAAATCTGGTATTGAAGATGGTCACCATGGACCTAAAAATGTAATGCATAACCTTCCTAGCTACTCAAGATCTCTCAAAATATTTTTGTTTCAATTCTTACAAAGATTAAACACATCATCTATCGACTTCTCACTCCGAGAAATGTTGATATTGAAAAGGTGGCAGTCAGCTCCAGTCTCCAACCACTAAAATTCAAATGCACTTATTGAGTCTAAAGCCAAAAGAGATCAATATAAATCTCATTATGACATAATTCAAAAATGAACTTGATGTTTACAAACAAAGAACACAAGTGGTATCTAAGAGTCCTACACATTATCCTTGTGATCTTGCTAGAACATTCAGAGTGATACTCTTTAGTTTCACACTGACGAATAGAAATCCTTCTAGTTTTAACATCAAACATCACTGCCGTACATGACTTGTGAGATTCTATATGGATCAATCTTGTGTCAACTGGATATCGATTTTGGTCCAGTCTATGAATTGACGACTTAATCAGTCAGATAGTAACTAACTGATTCACTCTTATCGTGTTGTCTGCTTTGAGATGTTTCGATAATGAGAACAAGCTAGTACAGGTGGAAACCCTGTCAAGGATGTTCTTTGAATCTACCGGATCATAGGTACAATATTTATATTGTATAACAAAGAACCAGAGGTTATCGCAACCGAACTTTGACGATTGACAAAGCCAGATTTTTCCATATCTGTCGTTTATTGCTAACCCTTATAAATGTAGGATTAGTCGATGGTGGTGTGACCTCATTCCTGCTGAGTCAGATTCATAACCGTATGCTCATACTCAAGACTTAAAGTTTCAAAAAATCAAGAAAACTCAAGATCAAACAAAGATAAAGACTTTTATTACTCTGATATTCAACATCTTCCTTAAAGATGTAAAGTGATCAAGTTAGAAGATTGTCAAGGGAGATTGTTAGACAGCTTTCAAGATGATATAAAGTATGAGCATGTTGGTCCAAATACACAAGATTTCAAGAAGGTAAATTATTACAAAGATGATCAAGTAATGATGAAAGATATCAAAGGCAAAGTTAAAAGACAAAGACAAAGACAAAGAAAAGATCAAGATTAAGATCACAAGCACATGATTGGAACAAAGGAAATAACTTATATATTACACGAACAAGACTCAATATCAAGACATGAATCATCAAAGATCAAAGATCAAGGTCACAAAGAGAGATCTCTATGATTACCCCTTACGGGGAGATTGTTAGGAATTCAGAAAAAATTGATCATTAGTGAGATCTCAATGATCGTACCTTAGTAGGAGATTGTTAGAAATTTAGTTTTAGTGAAGTGACGATCATTATTGATCTCATGAGTCTTGTAATAGTCAGACAATATTAGGATGTAATAGTTAGTTCGATAAGCTATTTTATTAGGCTAAATATTGTAATAATCCAAGACCCGGCTCATGAAAGCCCAAGTAAGGTCCAACCTATCCGTACTTTTGTATATGATATTTGGCTATTTTTCATATGATTTTGTTACTTAATTGTACCAAAGTGTGTTTGCAAGTATATTTGTAGCCAGGTAAAAGAGAAGCAAGAAAAAGATGAAGAAAAGAAGTAAAAACGAAGTTTAGTACAAGTACAAAGAATCCCGCATCAAGAACAAGCTCGGAAAGCATTTCAAGAGCAAAAGTGTCAACCATACAAGCTTCCTAGTCCCGAGATAAAGATAATGTCAAGTCAAGTTGAAGAATAAATACGCACGACCAAGTACCATACACTCGGGAAGCTTAAACGAAGACATATTGGAAGTATAGTTGTTCCTAACACACTTCTACCATTTTGAGTCCACAAATTGTAAGCCTAACCCACCTGAATACGAACAAGCTCACCCCCCGAACATTGAGAGACTTTCGCTCCTCAAGTCGACGCCATCAGGCAGATAAGAGAAAAATCTACAACATAGAGAAGTCTGACCAAAATCTGACCACGAGGTAGAGTATGTCAGCCGGCAAAAGCCCCGTTCCGCCCGGCAGAGGCTCCGCTGAGTTTTCCATGTACATTAATTCACCATTTTATGATGCCAACCGCCTTAAGTCCAATCAAGTCCTCTCATAACTAATTATTCTGGAAGATTCATGACCCTTTGTGCCTAAGAATTATGCTTGGAGGCCAAGTGGGTTTTCTAGTATAAATATAGGCCATATGCCTTTGTTTTCATAGAGAAAAACCTACCCCATCATCTAAATCCGAATATCCTCCAACGTATCTAACCCAAAAGACCAGAAACCTCTCCCACATTTCATGAATAATTCTGTTTCAAGGGCTGAAGAAGATGCATTGAATATTGATTTTCATGTGTTTGTTATAGAGCGTAAGTCGAATTTGGTAGCTTTGATGTTTGCTTTTAATTCCTTTCCTCTTTACTTATATATAATCTTGTATTGCGTAACTTTTCTTTACTATTTTAGAGACGTTTATTTTCTCATATTCATAGTATGGCATTCTTGGTAATTGATTAAAAATGATTATGAATCTAGTTTTATATTACTTGTTTAGAGGAACCATTCTGAATTATTGATATGGATTGTTTGGACTCGTTATGTATGTCTTTGAATATAGATTTAGCTTACAGAATTTTGCGCTTTGATCAATACTTTCTAATCATCTTGTTAGAATGAATCATGATTTGATCTATAGGTCGAAAGACTTTCAGTCTTATATATATTTGTTATCAAATATAATTAGTTCACCGAATATGTGTTATATTTCAATACTGACACATATGAATAAACAAGCTAAAAGAGACACTAGTAACCGATTGATTCATGAGTAAAGATAGGTCGAAAGGACTCTTATAAAACAAATGAGTTAAACTTATTCTCTCTACAAAAGGTAGGCGTAACAACTACTTGGTTTATACTAATGTACATGAGAGTCAAAGGGTGCGTTGTTATAAACAATTGTATGCAATTCATGACATGAACTATATTAGCTTGGACAATTGAGTGTATTCCATTAGATTTTGTGTATCTCTTGCTATTTGTTTAACCAATCATCCTAAACAATCTATTGACTGATATTCCAAGTTTCAAACAAGTATTCTTAATTATTTGTTTTTATCTTGTTAAATTCGCATCATTTAACATTTTCTGTAAATAGCTTGTGCCATACTATGGTATTTTCTGGGATGTGACAACCATTCATCTTAACCACCTTTGTGCTTATTGATACATAGCAATTCTACAACAATTTGAAACACCACAAATCCTAGTGAACGACCTCTGAGCCTTAGCCAAACAAAAAATCTAGTCTACAAACGAAAGGAGGTCATACAGTTCCTGTGTTTTCTTAGCTATTTGGTAATTCGTGTTATAAAATTTAAAACTAGTAGTGGAGCGAGACACTTAATGTATTCTAGGCGTCGCTGAGCCGAAGGTGAATTTGAAGCGTTGTGTTTTTTCTTGTTTACGAATCTTTTTATTTCGTCTTATAACATTGGCTTGTTTGCTTCTACAGGAACAAAATCACCCAAAACCACACATAAGTGCCTGAGCTTCCCCACCCCACCCCACCCCCCCCAGGCGCACTTTCTGTCCGCCCGGAAGGATCTCTCCCCCTCGTCTACCACTCTGAGCCTATGCCCGATCAGACTCTTAGATGGCCCCTCAGAGAGAGTTTGAACAGCCATTGGATTGGATCCGGAACCCCCGTGGTATAAACACAAATCTAGAAAAACCGTCCGGATTGAATAGATTGGTGCAATATTCTTGTGTTTTTCTTTTCACTTACTTGTGTAGAAAATAGTTCTATAAAAATTTGTCTTTAATATAAAAAAACTTTGATTAGTTAGTTAGTCAATTATAATAAAAAATATACAAAAAGATTTTATCTTATTATGTTCTTATCTTTTATTCTTATACATCGGTATTCATTTTGTAAAATCAGGCTCCCACATTATAACCAAAAACTATAAGAGAAGGTATAAGTGCATGTTGTCATTCTTGCTTCTCCTCAAACGATAGTCGCGAGAGTTTTTAATATGCTGTCACGCTGGCCTCTATTTCTCCACTTATCTTATTGTGTGCGTTTAATGAAGCTATCCGAGACCATTGGAGTTTGAGGCGATGATGTAACATTTTTTTAGTCTAGGTTATAACTAGAGTTATTTTTCCATTTACGATCATATATATGAAAATCTTACAAAACGAATTTTTCTTTAAAACATTTTTTATCCTAGTTTATTCACTTTATATTTTTATATCTGACTTTTCGAGCAAATCGCTACTCGCGATTTGAGTTATAAAACCCCATGTTCATTTAGGGTTAAAACATCTACGCTAGTGTGCACTTCTCTAACTTAAAACGTAAAATCAAAAAGAGGATTAAGTCCGAAAAGACACCAGATCCTACCCCTCAAAGTCGAATCACTCCCGTACCTCATGACAAACAACCGGTTCATTGTCGAGGAACTTTGGTCAAAACACCCAAGATCAAAAGATTGATGAGGATATACGACAAACTCCGCCTGATTTCTCACACAACGCTACCGCCACTTAGCTACAAAATCGTCATTAAATCCTCTGATGACCAATCCGATGTTGTGATCCAACACATAGGACCGTTAGCTCAACACCTATGTTTTCCGCATAATTAATCTAATTCCCTATTTCCGACAACTAGTTTTACGTACACAAGGGTACCCAACATGACAAAAATGATATCAGGATAACTAATTTGATGGTGAATACCGAATCTGATCGCCACCGACACATTTCCGCGTATTTCTAAGATTAGACAGTACCAACACATGAATTCCTTGACGAGCCGGAGAATCTTTCCTCACAATACCCTCCCAATGGAAGCATTTTTCAAATCCTCGAGGACAAAGACCTACTCAAACTTCAATTATCTGCGGGTGAATCCAATCAGCCCAAAACCGTTGTCTTTCCGCCGTGGATAGCGAACATAGGATTCCTATCACATGCATGATTGAAGGAGAAAATTTGAAGATTCCTCCGTTACAAAAATCGAATTCTGATTCCTGATCATAAGGGATGAGGTCAAGAACTAGCGAGAACGTCCATAGAAGACAACCACTACTTCACAAATCTACATGATAGGAAGACACGCCGATGTGCTGAACCACATGAATAGCGAATTATGTCAAAGATATCATAGGGAGGATTATAGGAGACCTGGGAACCCATAAATTCTGTACTCGCAATCCAAACCCATAAACCCAAACCATCATTATCCTTACCTAGCAGAAGAACGAACAATTGCCGGAGAGGAGGGTCCATCAGATATTCAAATTTACGAAACCTCACTGGGGGGAGATGATGAGAGAGTGGATGGCTAGTCAAACGAAAGCAAATGAACGTATGAAGAATCAGGTGGTTGAATTAGAAAATCAAATCAATCAAGGATTAAAGAACCACCAAGCGATAATCTAAAACTTAGAGAGGCAATTTAAGTTTCTATTGCCTACCGAAACCCTTTCCCCTACCACAAATACCAAACCGAGACATGAATTTGTCTACAAACCACCCTCAATCCGAAACGATGACAATAAGGGTGATGTTAAATTTATCAAGGTGGATGAAACTCAACCCGTTCCAACCATGCCAAACCCGAACCCAATCGAAGCTAACTCACCAACAGTATCGCCTTTTTCTAAGGATTGCACCATGCATACCCTATACACGGATGCGAAGACGTTTGCTGACGTTGTATTGCTGAACCACGTGGGTGAAAAGGAGTTCAAATCGATTGTTGGCGATGGAATTGGAGTCTTAACAAAGAAGAAGAAATCTAATTACTCAAGCTTTCAAGACCTGAGATCAAGTTATAATAGAGATATGGTGATGTACAAAGGCCCACGGCCAAGCACAACTCAAGCAAGAGCATTAAATGAGAAATCCAGCAAAAAGATTCCACCAGCGACATCCCAGCCGCCCAAGCTAGAGAGTCAGCTGCCTGGCAGAAAGAGTGTCCGCCCGACAGACGGCTTTGCCGCCCAGTTTCTTGAGCCTATGATTTTCATTTCATTCTAGAAGAAACCTAGAAACCCAAAAGACTATCCCCTCCTGAAACACGACTTTGGACACCCCTTTAGACCTAGAAGCACATAAATAGTAGTAATAAATAGGAGACCCTATGCCTCAATTTTAACACACACCTTACCATGTCACCAAGCTAAACCCTAATCCTCATAGCCACTACTCCTCTCCAAAGTCATCTAAGTCCAGGAAAGTCAGGAAGAAGCCCCAGGAAAACCAAGAAGGAGGAAGGATCCCTCTAAGTCACAAGTTTGTCATTTTCTAGTTTACATTCCATTAAGCTTTTCCAATACGTTTGTAAGAATCATTATGTTTATGAATATGATGCATTATTTTCTGAAAATATTCCTGGTTTTGATATGATGGCTAGTCCATCTATGTGCCTTGGTTAGATATGTTTGTGATGAAGATTCGAATATGATAGTGTGCATGTAACAATCAATTTCAATAAGCTAAAGTATTAGATCCATTTGTCTTATGTTCATATAGTGCGTAGTTTTTATCAACCGAAATGTTTTATGAAGAATATCATAGGGTCAAAGGATATTGTTCCACCATCAATTTGTCGCCTTATGTTTACGATACGGCTACTTTTGTATTGACCCATTCTTAAGCCGGTGTAAAACTAGGGACATAATAATCGATGTCTATGGTTTGTGAAACGAACAGCGAATCAAACTCATAGAGGTTGTCTTAGTCTTGCATTGATTGATTGTGCCTAATGCTTGTTTTTGTCACTTGGAGTCTTGACGAAGGCAAAAGGTTTTAAAAAACAATAGATTGGATAATTTCCAATTCTTTTAATCAACTTGTTAGTATTTGCCACTTTCATATCGAATTGGATTCCCAAACTGAATCCAACCAAGTACATGTATTTATTATCAAATTACTTTTATCATTACTTTCTTGTATCTTAGGACTTTTATCATCGGAATCTTTATCAAGTCAAAACACCCAAATCCCCGTGAACGATCTCGGCTTACCATTCCATATCTTGCTACTACGGACGAGTTAACTTACTTATACGTGTTGCTTAAGAATTTGGTATACCAAGTTATAAATTTAAAACTAACTCATATCGCACGCATCAAGTTTTGGCGCCGATGTCGGGGATTGTCGAAAGAACCGACCATAGAATGGAACATGGAAAGGAAAATAAATGAGTGGGAGAAGTCTCAAAACCTCTCTTCGAAACAAACCGATAGGACTGACCCACTTCCTCCTCACGCTCACACTAAGCAAGTGAATGTCGTATTCACTGGGAGTGGAAAGTCTGATGACTTTACGGAAATTCAAATAGATCAACTATCTTCGATTATCGTTAATAATAAAATTGAAAAAGATAAACCTATTAAGACGTTGAAAGGGGGGTTATCACGTGGTCAAAACAAAATAATATCCTTTCCATGAGTACATACCAAAAATCCTATATACTCTCAAAGCTATAAAAAAGGGAAATATTCCTGATTTGAGACCGTAATCATCACAAGAGATCCTGAAATCCTGGGGAAAGTATAGCTAATGACTCAAAATAAATTAAGCGCTTCTCGAGGCAAACCCGAGGTTTTAATTACTTTATGTGCTTTAATTTCTAGTTTTAAAATAAATATGTACACCCTTTAAGAAAGTTGTTTTTCAGCTTGGAAAAATCTTAAGTGTGTGAGGTGTTACATACTCATTATGTTTAGTATATTATTGTTTGCATTTTGTGTGTTTGTTTGTTTTGATAATGCAGCAGGTAATGATGAAGGAGGATGCTTGGAGGCGAATTTGATTGATCTCACACGCTTATGCTAGCATCCGCGTAGCATCTATCATATTGAGTTCGATCGTAATTTTTTATGCCTGGATGTCTAGTTTTCTCTTACTCTTATTTTCTTATTATTCTACTTTGAAGTATTTTCACATTGAGCCAATTACAAAACTTAATTGTGGGGAGGTAAACAGGAAACACGAGACTATTTATAAAATTTATCTAATTTTTTGGGCCAATTTAAAATTTATGTAGACTTGTTTGCCCTTATAGTTGTTTTCATGTCATTAGGTTAATATATTAGCACTTGTGCATGTAAATCATTACGAATACTGCAGTGAGATCACATTTGTGTGATGATAAGTGTATATGCGTGATAAAGAGGCACTTTAAGATTTAACCTAAATAGCCTTTTTCCGTTTACTTTTAGCTAACCACCTAAATTAACCCTTTGTTAGCACTTACTTTTTGTGCTAGATACCCTTAGAACACCCGTTGAGCCATCCCGTTCGTTTGATAAATCAAAAAAAAAACTTAACCCTTAGCCTAAACCCTTGTCAAGTCTAAATGGTGGGTTGCTAGTTGCTTGGTTTGATGATTGGATTTGTTAAATTATAGCTATGCCACACTCGCCCATTTTATGTGTGCCATTCCGACAAAGATGAAGATTGATCACCTTTATGTTTTGTATTTTTTGTGGTGTATGTTTATGCGGAGTGTGGGGGAGATGTGATGTATGAAAAAAAAGAGGATGAAAAAGAAATTAAAAAAAGTGAATAAGTCATCGAAAAAAATGTGATGACAAATAAAGCCAATGTGCTATATGTTTATGAAGATGAAGGAAGACGAAGTGATTGAGATATCGATTAGCCAATGGACTAGAACGTGATATAACTTATGGGAGTGATAGATATGTGAAGGAGGAATAAATTGGTAACTATAATTATTTTTGGGTTTGCGGTTTGATTGGTGACTAGCAACATTGGGACTTAGACTTTTGACTTAAAATGTTCGTGATACATCCTTACCAATAAAGAATCCCATGCCTTATCCATACCCTTTACTAACCCGAAGCCTAAATGTTAGAACCCAATAAAAGTCCTCCTTAGATGTGTACACTTGGTGCTTATGCCCCATCGGTTTTTGTTTTGTTTTTGTCTTTCTTTTCTTTAATTTGCTTGAAGACAAGCAATCCCTTAAGTGTGTTGGGGGGAGGGGGGTGTTTGCGCCTTTTGCACTTATTTATAAATTAAAATTAAATTTTTTTTCTTATTTCTTTTCCATTTAGGTATTTTCTTTCTAGATTTCTTTTCTTAGATTTGCTTGAGGGCAAGCAAATTTTCTTTTACCTGCTCGAGGGCGAGCCCAGAAACTAAGTGTGGATGGAAATTGATAATGCTCAAATTTGAGGTATGATTTTAGTAGCGTTATCCGTACTTTTGTATATGATATTTGGCTATTTTTATATGCTTTTGTTACTTAATTGTACCAAAGTGTGTTTGCAAGTATATTTGTTGCCAGGTATAAGAGAAGCAAGAAAAAGACGAAGAAAAGAAGTAAAAACAAAGTTTAGTACAAGTACGAAGAATCCCGCATCAAGAACAAGCTCGGGAAGCATTTCAAGAGCAAAAGAGTCAACCATACAAGCTTCTAAGTCCCGAGATAAAGATAAAGTCAAGTTAAGTTGAAGAATAAAGACCCACGACCAAGTACCATACACCCGGGAAGCTTAAACAAAGACATATTGGAAGTATAGTTTTTCCCGACACACCTCCACCATTTTGGCCATAACTTGAGCATACGAACTCGGATTGACTTGATTCAAGCGGCCATACGAAGATAAGAGAAAAATATACAACATGGAGGTGACCAAAATCTAACCACGAGCAGTGTGCTGGCCGACAGAAGCTCGTGCCGCCCGACAGAGGCTCCGCTAACTTTTCTAAGTATAATAATTTACCATTTTATGATGCCAACCGCCTCAAGTCCAATCAAGTCCCCTCATAACTAATTATTCTAGAAGATTCATGACCCTTTGTGCCCAAGAAATATGCTTGGAGGCCAAGGGGTCTTTATAGTATAAATAGAGGCCATATGCCTTTGTTTTCATAGAGAAAAACCTACCCCATCATCCAAATCCGAATCTCCTCTAACATATCTAACCCAAAAGACTATAAACCTCTCCCAAATTCGTAAAGATTGTTTAAGGGCTGAAGAAGATGCTTTGATATGATTTTCTGGGTTGTTTAGAGGCGTATAATCGATTGGAGGCTTGAAGGTTGCTTTAATCCTCCCTCTTTACTTATCGTAATCTTGTTTTAGGTAACTTTCTTTTATATTTTAGAGTGTTTATTTCTCATATTCATGTTGGATCTTGGTATTTGATTAATATGATTATGGAGTAGTTTTATATTAATTGTTTGGAAGTATGTGAATTATTGATATGGATTGTTTGGACTCTTAGTATGTTTGAATATTGATTTGCTTAGGAGTTTGCTTTGATCAATACTTGTCTAATTATCTTGTTTGAGAATCATGATTTTTGATCTATAGTCAAAGGATTTTATCTTATGAATAGTTTGCAATATATTAGTGCATGAATATGTTGATATTTCATACTTGACACATATGAATAAACAAGCTAAAAAGACTAGTCACGATTGCTTCAAGAGTATAGGTCGAAAGGACTCTTATGAACAAATGAGTTAAATCTTATTTCTCACAAAAGGTGCATAACAACTTGGTTTTATACTAACGTTCATAGGTTGAGACAATGCGTTGTTATAAACTATTTGTATGCAATTCCATGACATGAACATTTGATTGGAATTGTGCTCCTTAGATTTCATGTACCTTGCTATTTGTTTAAAACCAACCTCCTGAACCCAATCCATATGATAATACTTCACTAGTTCCAAACAAGTTGTTCTAATTATTTGATATTTTCTTGTTAAATTCGCATCATTATCATTTCCGTATTAGTTGTTGCTTATATGGTATTTTGGGACGTGACAACCATTTTATCACCTTTATGCTTATTGATACTTAGATTCTACACAATTGAAAACACCCAAATCCTAGTGAACGACCTCAGATTACCACAAAAAGCTAGCTACAAACGAAAGGGTCATATTTGCCCATGTGTTCATAGCTTATTTGGTAATTCGTGTTATAAATTTAAAACTAGTAGTCGCGAGACACATCAGTCCAAGACCCGGCTTATGAAGCCCAAGTAAGGCCCAACCCGAGGTCTAGGGACTATATAAGGAACCCTATCTTCACATAGGGAGGGTGTGAATGTGTTAGGAAGAGTGTGTGTAAGAAGAAACTCTCTCCTTTCTCTTAATGAAATAGATTTATCCAAACACCTCCACCAATCTTTCAATCTTCTATTCTCTTCTATATTTGTGTTGATGTGTGATTATTGAGTATTCTATACTCCCTCTCGTCACCACTAAAGCCTCCACCTGTCTTGAACTGGTTTACCTGTCCTCCCTCTTGTTGCGCCTATTTTCTTCTTCAAGAATGTTGGATGCAACATCAACGAAGACTAGATAGTCCAAAAGAACATTACTGGCTAAGTTGATGATAACTTGGTCATATGAGTCAGGTAAACTTTAAAGTAGAATTTCAGCATGTTCTCGTGGCTCTATTTTAAAACTCAAAGAAGTGAATTGAAAAAATATAGTATTGAGATTATTAACATGCTTAGTCACTGAAGTAGATTCCGTCATGCGAAGATCATAAAGTTTCCTCTTAAGAAAATTTTTATTGTGGAGCGATCTTGCCTCATACAATCGAGCAAGATGATCCCAAGTATCCTTTGGAGTCTTCTTCTCTTCTATGCTTGACAAAACTTCATCTGCTAGTGCGAGATGAAGATTTGCTATAGCATTTCCGTCCATCTCGTCCCATTTACTGTCATCCGTGACCTCAGCTGGCCTTTCACCAATGGCCAAACATTTATCGTTTGTAAGGATAGCCTTAATATTTAATTTCCACAACGAGAAATTATTCTCATTGAATTTTTCGATTTTAAATTTCACCGTCATTGCTACAATCACAATCTACTTTTGGACAAAACTATTATTTGTTAATAATAGTAATGAACACCTTTTGAGTGGGTATAATCGTACTTATCTTTTGATGTGAAGGGTCCACTTACTAGTGGCAACCACAGAGCATATGATAAATAATTATACACATACCCAACCTTAGCTCTTGATACCACTTGTTGTAAAAAATGACACCGGATTATAGCAAACCCACAACTAAAATATGAAATGCTATAAAAGATGACACACGGATTTAACGTGGAAAACTCCAATAGGGTAAAAACCATAGGCAAGGAAAGATACGTTTCACTATGTAGAAATTAGGAATTACACTTGTCTCTAATCACAAGGATAAACATCATTAGTTATATCTTTTGTATTATGAGCTATTTTACAAACTCTCTATATTCCTCACACAAAAGAAGTAGGAGAGAAAGATGTGAAATGGGATATTGAAAGAAAGCATGTTCCATTGCCTTTTATAGGCTAATTTCATGTCCTTATGACATTATCCATGACATTCCATAACCAACTTGCAATCAACTTGTGCTCCAACTTGCAAAAGATTCCCTTAAGATACAATGTATCTTCATTTTAACACCCTAACCCCATAAATATGCACTACATGGATCTAGCTAAGGAGTGGGGTTTATATATGACTATCCGAGGACTATCTCCATCGTGTCCATAACCATGTGGAGATGGTCTGCTTCTTGTTGGCACTTGGCGGACTACAACCGTCGACCTGCGTTTCTATGACTATTTATGTTAAATCTATATTGGGGTGGTAATCTAGAATATAAATTTGGCATCTATAATTGTGATGAATCAACAAGAAAAACTTCAGTCATTGTTAGAGAAAAGATCATATGCAAGATCAAGAATTGGTTGACACAATTCATTGTTACGTTGGAGTTCCGAAAAAAGATTTAAGCTAAATTTATTATTATTTTACCAGTTTTAAGGATTTACAAGTACGTGTTGCGGATATATGGGGTGACGAGAGTTTGGAAACGTTGTAATACTGCTTCGATAGATGCAAACTACTGGGTCACGTTAAGGTTCACAATTGAGCCAAAGTTCCTCCACAACATAGCGGTTTTATGGATCTATTACATAATTTTATGGCCTCACAACCTGTATTTACGTAATATTCAGACACATGATTTTAGGCAATCTCAAAATTTTATACAGACTCATGAGTTACCATCCTCATCCATCAACCTCTCAAATTTAGATTTACATCATCTAAATGATGAAATTAACTTTAGTTTCTTTTGTCTTTTCTGGGTGTCCGGGTCAGGAATACTTTAATCAACTATGTTTCTTGTCCTTTTTCAATCGGGTTTGCCAAGCACTAATTCAAGCCTAAATTTTATCAATCTCACAGTATGAGCAGATTTATGGCCAGGGCTGCAAAAAATTGGTCTACGAAGTGTGGTTGTGAACCACAATTTTCTCAGTCTTGATACACAAAATATAAAAAGTTGCATTTTTAAAAACTCAAATGTAAATAATAGTATATTTAAATATCATTCCCGCTTCCTGCTGGAAACTTTGGTGGCATTGATTGACCTTTTCAAATCTTGATGTTGGCAGACTAGGGTGTCCCTCACCGGGTGATGGTCCGCTTTTTGTTGGCGAAAACTTTGGTGGCATAGGCTCGTTCACTTGATTGATCTTTTGAAATCTTGATGTTGGCAGACTAGGGTGCTCCTCATCGGGTGATGGTCCGCTTTTTGCTGGTGAAAACTTTAGTGGCATGGGCTCGCTCACTTGATTGATCTTTTGAAATCTTGATGTTGGAAGACTATGGTGTCCCTTACCAGGTGGAGATGGTCCGCTTTTTGTTGGCGAAAACTTTGCTGGCATGGGTTTATTCACTTATATCATCTTTTGAAGTTTTGATGTTTGAGTCAAATAATGATCTTGATGAACAAATAGAAGAAGAAAACAAAGAGTTTGAATGATGGTGCACCTCATGATGGAGGTTTTTCGGCTAGCAAAGGCTTAATCAAAATCTGTAAAAGGTTAGTTTTCTAAGATAAACTATGAGAAGTAAAGATTGATGCTTGCTTAGTATCACAACTTGCAATTTATATACATGTCCATACAATGTTCTCCACCCTTTATTTTCATGATCACATGTATATTGCTCTAATTATGCAAATCCTATCACATTTATCTCCCTAGCAAAACATGAACTTTTGTAATAATTTATGGCATTCACAATTTTAATGGCAGAACTTCAATTAGAAGAGAATAGATATGAGTATATGACAGTATCATGTAAACCCATCACATTTTCCTTCCCACATAACACTTGATTCTTTATCTTTTTGTTATAGAAAAAAGTTATACATGGAATCACTCACATTTTACACATCTTAGCTAAAGGTGTAATCATAATTGTATAGGATATTTCTTTGGTAATTGCATATCTTCACATGGTTTATCAGCCCTCAGCCAAAAA
>BQNB010113020.1:3038-22030 GCA_026074375.1 Tanacetum coccineum
GTATTTTTTGACTCATTTCTTGTATGTAAATTGTAAAATAAATGTTCTTAAGAGTATTCCATCTTATATACAAGTAAATTCATCTTCTTTACCTTCAATGATAAAGCGTGTTTTCTACATATCCAGTGAAGGAAGCAATTTATTGCACGAGGTGATTCCTTTTTAGTTTTTTTGCCTTCACATTAGTATACAGCTACGCATAAAAAAGTTAAAGTTTGAGCTACTCATCATTGCAAGTCTATTTCTGCCCCTTTTTGCAAGTTTTCTCAATCGTTAATCCATCTGTTCTAGAATAGTTGAGAAATGTGGATTGCATTATATATGGTATGGGATCCCTTTTTACTTCCGTCTGCCCCTCTCTGGTAAGTCCAAGTTAAGTGTAAAGTCATATTCTTTTGGGCAAATTATCCATAATTAAGTGTACATCTCAATAATAGTCTAAAGAACAATGTGAGTGTCATATATAAAATTAGAGTTCTGATGATAGATAAAGTCACGTTGATGTAATTGTTTTTCTTTTTGCAGTCGAGTCAATATATCAACACTATTTTTGTGCCAAAGATGGTCAAATTCCTGTAGATATCAAATCCCTGGCTGCCTAAGGAATCGTTCATGTCGTATGTAGTTTTATCACAATTTATTGATCTATTTTAGCGTATTTTCATTCTGGTATAACTGTGTTTAAAGCCACGTGTGGGTTACAACTTGCGTTGGCAAATAGGTACTTTTAGCTTAATATATTTTTATTAGCTTTAAACATTGCAGGTTCCTGTCGAATCAATGCATGATCTAAAAGTGGGCATAGTTTACGAGCCAACATCTTTGATACAAGCTCTTGCCAACTTGTTAACTGGAAGCAAAAACACACAAATCTAATGGGGCATAACACCAATGGTAGCAGTACATCATTTGGGTATTCCTGAAAGTATTTAGGGGCCGTTTGGTTTATTGATGGGTTTAGGATTAGGATTTAGATTTGGATGCACAACCTTTTATTTGTGAATGGTGTGAATCCTTTGACTAATTTACGACCTTATTAATGTATGTGGTTGGTATGAAATCTTTCCTGCAAATTGTTAGTCTGTTACGGCCATTATTGAATGGATTATTTTTTAAGAAAACAACTCTGGCAAACATGGTTTTGCGCTCTGGAATCCATATCCATGAAGGATCTTGGATTGATCTCAGATCAACCTTTGTTGCTGCATGGAACAGGAGTGCTTGGTTTAACTCTTTTTGTGATAGCTACTCCCAGCACAGGCCGGAGTCTTCCTTTCTAAATATATTACTGTATATTACTATTTGTGTTTTGTAGGATGTGTTTTCACTGATATGAACAGGTCTCATTTTGCAAGTTTAGTCCAACTTTGGTGGGATAAAGGGTAAAACCAACCCGTCAAGATATGGATCACTAAGAACCAATTAGAGTGAACCCTTACGAACTAGAGGTTTGCAAGTTGCGAAAGTATGCTTTGACGGATCTTGCTTGCAAAAGGGTTGTAATGTAGTTCATGCCAATAGTATGCACCTATTGTAAAGTTTATCTTTTACAAGAAACAACCAATATCAAGTGCATGGCTTAGGACAACATTCTTTTTATTGCATAGTTTGTTTAGAGTTAAACGAGGCGTTTGTAAAGATAAATGACATAAGTGTTGTTACGTGTTTCGTAAACCTTTAGAATGAATTTTGCTGTATGTGGTGCATATTTTATGCTCTTTAATAGCTTAGAGCAAAGGGTGTACGGCTGAGCATATTGGATCGTCGACCGGACTGGACCGGAAAACCAAACCGGACCGACCGGACCGGACCGGACCGAATGTATTTCGGTCCAGTCCTCAGTCCATGCTTTTTGTTACATTCTCGGTTCGGTCTCGTCAGATTCGGTCTTACAAAAAACCCGATAATTATGCCTTGTATGACCGGACCAGAGACCGACCCAGACCAGACCGTACTATTTGGTCCGGTCCTCGGTCTGGCGTTTTGGACCAATTCGGTTTTTATCCGGTCCTGACTGGTTTTCAGACCGTGAGCACCCCTAAAGGGGTGTAGTGAAGCTTTTGGTTTTGGTTCGGTCCGTTCTGGTTTTCGGACCGTGAGCACCCCTAAACGGGAGTGGTGAAGCTTTTGTTCATTGAATCCTAGGTGGCAAGTCATTCGGCACCGCTAAATGCTCACCACCACACCACCATGGCTCGCCATCTCTTGCCGTTTGGTGCTTCGTTGTGTAGACGACGAAGATAAGACAAGTTTTAACCGTTTAAGCACAACGGTTATAATTCAAAAGTTTTATTTTTAACCCCTTTCACTATATATATCCCTTACAAAACTCAAAATAACAAACCATTTTCCCACACATTCTTATAAACTCTCTAAAATAACATCCAATTTTCACACACATTCTTCATACAATGGCTACTGAACCAAACGAATTGAGAAGAGAGACCATCGGCGACTACGTCAAGAACTTGTAGTTGATGTCGAGCTGGCGAACAATTTGTTGCATGAGTTGAATCGGTACCTGGATCAATTGCGTACATGTGCTCCGAAATTGTTGAGGGTGGAAGTGTTGCTTGATGATCCCCTCATCAAGTACGGTTTCAGTGCTCTGGAAGGGCGAGCTTTTCCGATATGACAAACTCAATCAACCTGGTGGCAGTTAGGAACGAATTGCTACGACAAGCAACAAATGATTAACCATTATAGAACAATGTAATGATTCGAATCATGTTTTAGTTTTTTTTTTCGTATTGTATTTTGTATTTTTATTTCGTAGTTTACGGCGTAATTTTTAATTTCATATTGCATTTTGTAATTTTTATTTGAATTAAATGAATTTATTTGTTTGAAAAAAGGAAATAAAATAAAACTGGGGGAGTGAGGGGGGCCCAAATGGTTAAATGTGATGTTGTGCGGGTGTGTTTCGGTTCGGGCTAAATTAAAAGAATTGGGGTAAGTTGGAAATTATAATTCCCAACTTATGCATGTTTGGAGGACAACTGAAAGAATTAAAATGATAAAAAAAAGCTTTATTTGGTGCAAATTCAAAAATCCCACGTCAAGCTGGAATTTTTAATTGGATCGGATACAAAGAAGTTTTATAGTGGACATAATTACCCTTTCTCATTTTATTCAAATAACTTTATCTTCATCTTGACTTTTTTCTTCTCCACTATTATGCTTTCAGTTTTCATAACTGCTCCATCATCTTCTTCCTATTCCATGAAATGTTTTCCTTTACATCTTTATATATCTATTTTTATAGTTTCAATTTTCTTACAAACTAAACTTTGGGGTTTACCCAAACAATTTTGGATCAAGGTAAAATAACATCTTTTTGTTAAACAGAAATGATTTTATGTTTACAGTACTACGCGAAAATCAGGTTTTAAGGGAATGATTGTGGATCTGAAAAGTTAACATATTTGTGTTTATCAGATCTGAAACTTTGGTTCCTGAAGAGAACTCAATTTAGGGTTTAAAAAACCAATTTTCGCTCTACATCATACAAAAAGTATTTGGTTTACATATTGTTGTTTTAGATGGAACGAAATTGAGAATCTTCTTGTTGTAACTAAGGGTCTGTTTGGTTCGCATAATGTTTTTGACGGAATTGAAATCTGTTTATGGAAATGGAATGTTAAGGAATGGAATCTTAAGAATTGTAATCTTTAAAATTTGGAATCTAAAAGAATTGAAATTTGCATAACCTAGCGCGTGTTTGGTTGAGAGAAAATGAAATGAGAAAAAGAATTACTTTAAAATATAATTTTTAAGATCTTATTATATGTAAAATTATTTTATTAATTAGTATATTTATATATAAATATAAAATACAAAGTAGGGTTTAAAATTAATTTAATTGTAAATAAATAATTATTATTTAATCTAATTGAATAAGTTTAATTAAATGATAATAATAAATAAATAATCATTAATAACTAATAATAATTATATTAATAATAAAACTATTAATAAAAATAATGTTTAAAAATTAATTTATATTAAAACAAATAATTATTTTTTAATATAATTCAATAAAAATATTAATAAAAAGTAGAGTTTAAAAATTGATTTATATTTAAAATAAATAATAACTATTTAATATAATCCAATAAACATAATTAATTAATAAATAATAATAATAATAAATAATAATAATTTAAAGATAATAATTACATATTAAATAAATAATAATATATATATAAGAAATAATAATAATAAAATAATAATACTAATAATAATACTAATAATAAAATAATAATAAATAACAATAGTAACAATAATAATAATAATAATAATAAGAGTTGGGGTAAAATAAAAAAAAGTTTTATAATAAAAAGGGTAAGATAACACCCATGTGTCCCCGTCCTCACCCCCTCCTTTTTATACTGTTAGGGGTATTTTTGTCTTTTGACCCAAACCATATATAATGTTTTATTTTTTTATTTCCGGTCGATTACTTTTTCTCTACAGTCTCCACCATCTTCTCCGATGACCATCGATCTCACCACCGTCTCCACCATATTCTACTCCGATGACCATCGATCTCACCAGCGTCTCTACCATCTTCTCCACCTAATTCTACACCATCCATCTTAAATCATTCGATCAACCATTGTTCATCATCTATTAATAGCGAGTTTTCATCATGAACAGCGATTGTTCATCATTTATTAATAGTGAGTTTTGATAAATTGCATTTTTGATGAAAGTTACAATTGATTTGTTATTTTCTAGAACGAATTTGAGAGAAAAAAATAAATGAAAAACGTGTATAAGGAACCCGCATACCAGGTGTTTGATAAAATGTCTACTTGATATTTTATAACTGTGATGTGATGCGGTAGTTTTGTACTGTGATGCACCACTTGTTCATACTTATTGTGATGAGTTTGCTGCTAAAACTTTGATGTAGTTTTAGTATATGTTAGGTTATGATTAGGTTGAGCATAAGGTAAGCGTATGTTGGTTACTTTCAGATTGTGAGCAAAACCTTATGATAATTTTGGGGACGAGGACAGTGCTAAGGGCGTGTTTGAGTGTGTGAGGTGTAAAGATGTTGTGACTTGGAATTCATAATGGTTTTATGTATCAACCGTTAGTGGTTTTTGATATGTTGCACCAGTGAGTATATATACCTTGTTTTCTATGACGACAAATACTAGTAGTAACTTAGACATAAAACAAGGGTTGCAAAGAAGCGGTGATGAAAGACGAGGTTTGTCTTATATGTATATATTTGGTTCTTGTAGGGGAATGGCCGTGACAATCTTGGAGCCTGGATATGTAGGTGTTTTTGCTAATGGCATTCAAAATAGGGGTGTGCAATGGTACAAAACCATACTGAATTGGTACTGAAATTTGAAAATATTAGAACACAACTTGACTCAAATATTGGACAATTGATTAAAGTTTTTTTTCCTTCAGTGACATCGTTTTTGATTTGGTTTAATAACAATAAATCAGGATGCCGAATATCTTTGGTTTGGTATTTACGGTTTTGTTAATGTAGTTTGCCACACTCCCTACTTTTTCAGTGGGTTAGTTTGATGGAATTGCTATGGGGTGGGACTAGGGAAAACTCTTTGATTAAATAGATGTTAATAATGTTTTTATATTGTGATTTTTATACACAACTATGGGCACTAAGGGGCACTGGTCAGTACTCTGTACCCTATGGTGCCAAAAACAGTTATACAAGTATTACACAGACAAACTGTAGCATGTATGAGTTCTACTTTCTAGCTGTGTTCATAGACATTAATGGTGCCCTAGTTCAAGTGGAGGATTTTCTTTTTCTCTTTATTCTGGTTGACTTCGCACCTCATCTAGTTTTGAATCCGTATGCAGGGGAAACGTGGTATTGAGAAGCAGCCATTTTAACTTCCTAACTTTATTGCTGCCACATGAATTGAGAAAATTAGACAGGTAAGCTTGGATCTTGTGATTCTTGTGGTATATCAACATTTGCTCTTATTTACTTACCTGAGTTTGCTCTACTCTTCTATCCGAGTTTGCAGCACGCTTTGATTGGACTCCAACTCCCGTAATTTCCTTTCCAATTCCAGACTTTTTTTGTTCGCCTCAGCGAGCTTTGCATCAGCTTGAAGCATCTTTTCTTCCACCTCTTTAACTTTATTCCCAATTCCAGCGACTAAAGTGTTTGCATCGGCCAATTTAGTTTGAGATCTAAGTTGAACTTGTTTATTTTCTTCATCGATTTCACGTAACGCCTTTTCAGTCTGCATAAAAAGCCTGACAGTATGTTCGTAACTTACAAAAATGGTTCTCGCGAAAATACATTCACGGGGGATACCTCGGTCATGCCGCATAATCTGAGTCTGAGTCAAAGACTCGCCCTTCACAGGTAACCTGAACATCGACATGACCTCATCCTTTTTTTACATTCCTATAAGCAAAATCAGTTGAATTTATTTTAGGTTCAGGGGATCTTCTTAAATAAAAATAAACTTTTACATGTGGTAGTAGAGTCATATGTCATTAATCTGGTGATGAATGATAAGTATCTTCTGTTCACCGAGTTATTTCTCGTGAATAATTTTGATTTTTAGCCTGTTTGGCAACATATGGTCGGTTTCATTCTGTAGTTTGTCTTGATGGAAAATAGATCTACTGTTGTCTTTTTCTCTCTGAGGAAGTATATGCAATTGACTGACTACATGCATGTTTTGAATGTTCTTATGCTTTTGCAATTTGGAGGTTACACACTTGTAAAGAACTCGAAGGACCTATTTCTTAGCTTTGGAATTTGTTACTCATCGGTCTCATTGGGCTCATATTGTTGCTGGTGGTTTAAAGTTCTATCTAAGCTGATATAACATTGTAGTTTAGTTTTTGTAAATCCTGGATTTGGGTTGCATCTGGGTGGTGGGATTAGTTCCCTCTTGGTTCTCTTTTTAGTAGCATCTTGCGTTGTTGCTCACAATTACACTGGGAAGAAGGGACAGATGTGGTTATTTTGTCAGGTTCTTGTGTGGAAATAAGGGGAATTTCGATAAACTCACTATATTTAAGGTAAGTCAAATAGAATGAAGGCAATAATTTATCATTTTGAAAGGCCGAAAAGAAGTTCAGATTAAGGTCGAACTGTCAAGGTCTCCAACATAATTCTATTTTTTGCGGTAGTCAAAAACAAATTCTATTTTCACTTGTTTGGTTTGATTCTCACATTATTTGCTGGTCTCTTATGGAGAAGGTATCATCTTTGTTGTTGGTGGTGTTCTGATTTAACCATAAGTTGCTTGTTTCTTATCCTTGTTCTTTCATATTTTAATTGCTGCACAATTCTCTCACTATCCAGCACTCTTGTAACGCTTCGCCTCAATCTTGTGAGCCATGCTTATTGACTTTCAGGTAGCTATTCAAGTTCGGGGGATCGACCCTCTTTGAAGAAGTCGAGCTGTATACACGAACCACTGATGTAAAATATCATCTTGGAACTTCTTATGATCGGCCTACAAGAGGCGGTAAAAGAATCCATTTATCTCTAGTTGCCAACCAGAGTCATCTGGAAGCTGTGGACCCCGTTGTGGTTGGTAAAACCCGAGCAAACAATACTATTCAAATGCTGCATCACAATCCCAGCATGGGTTGTCCTTCCAAAATCTAGAGACTCGGACCCTGTTGTGGTACGTACTGATATCTTAACTGTTTATCTGTACAAAAGGTGACATGATGCTTCTAGCACTACACAATCTATTGGCTAAGAGTTTGTCTCATGCGTTCTTAGGTAGTCATTCATAACTATTTCATCTAAATTTCCAAAACTGCTGATCTTATTAAATGGAAACAGGTGCAAGTTTGGTTGAATTCATCTATCTTTTCAATCTAGGTTATGTGTGAATACATTTAAAATATGTTCTTAGTTTCTTCTTTGATTAGGGAACAGTGAGGAACAGATTCTTCGATGGAAAAACTCAACTATATTTCTTAGCTTACATGAGAAGAAAATTGGAAATAGGTTTGTGATTGAATCAGTGACATCTTTTGGATCAAATGGCAGTTGTGATTGCTGTGATAAAACACGGATTAAAAAATGATCTATTTTTTATATCTAACTATTCTAAGACCGGGATTTATACATTTCTATAGTGCTTAGTGATCTGAATGCATTATGGACTTCTGTTATGCTTTGGATCCATTAGAAAACAATATAGATATGGTCAATGGGTTATCAAGTTTAACTTTCTTTTCTTGAAAATTCTTTCTCTATGATTTCTTCACTTTCTTGCTGCCACAACTTAGATAACAGTACTTTACTTAGAAATGTTTACTTAATTTTTTTTAGTTAAGGAACTCTTCTAATGCTTAAGATATGGAATCACTCTAGCTCTTAGGACATACATGAAAAACAAAAGGTTAATTTTAAAAATAACAGCGCCCCCTTTGCAAAGTGAAGTGATTGATGGTATTAGTGTTGAATTAGGTTACCTACAAAGGGGGTCACCTGATAGATGTACTACTATTTGCAATTAGTACCAAATTTTTACTCACAAATGTGTAATTGTCACCATGAAACGTAAAAGTCATCCCACCAATAATCGTTAGGATGCACTTTGCAGCTATGAACAAAATTAATTTTGGTGTGGATGTGGTTTGTAGTATTTTTAACTTGTTTCTCCTTGGCTCAATATATTTATTGCTTTTCGTATATTTTATGTTTATATTATATTTAACATTCTTATGATAGTTCTACAGGGTTGTAGTTGGAATACAATCACCTAAAGAGGTCACAACAACTCGAGCAGTATTGCCACCCTATTATTTTCTTTAGGTGATAATGATCGGTTGGTTGGAAAGTGGAAATGCCTATTTGGTAAATGGACGAGTTCTTCATATCTCTCGCTCACCGAAGATAAAGCAAGCAAAAATGGAAGCGTAGAATAGTTGGGATAAAAGGATCTAGATATAAAGCAACATGATTTATGTATTCGTTTATTTTTTAATTTTTTTTGAAATAGGTACTTTGTAGATATTAAATCATTACTTATAATACATGTTTTTAGTTGTAAAACATATAGCATTTATTACTAAAATCAATTCAATAGAGTCTCATTGTTCATGAAGTATCCTCATTTATCTCGCTTTCTATCACTTTAATGCATTATTGTATCCCATTATGGTGTTATGCTTAGTGCATCATTGATGCAGAAATAACATTGTGTGCAGTAAGTAGATTTTGCATTGTGATGCATTAGATTTATACATCGTGATGCAGTTAATAACAGTGTGATGTAATAGATTTATACATTGTGATGCAGTAGATTTATACATTGTGATGCAGTATATTATTCATTCTGATGCAATAGATAACATTGTGATGCATTGGATTTATATATTATGACGCAGTAGATTCATAACATTGAATTTTACAAATATTTAATGCATGATAGTTATCGCATCATGGTGTTATTGCTTAGTGCATCATGATGCAGTAAAATAACATTGTGATGCAGTAGAGTTTTGCATTGTGATGCATTAGATTAATACATTGTGATGCAGTTAATACATTGCAATGTAATTAGATTTATACTCATTGTGGGAATAGATTTATACATTGTGATGTAGTAAATTTATAACATTGTGATGCATTAGATTTATACATTATGATGCAGTAGATTATTTATTCTGATGCAATAGATAACATTGTGATTCACTGAATTTATATATTGTGATGCAGTAGATTCATAACATTGAGTTTACAAATATTTAATGCATCATACTTATCTCATCATGGTGTTATTGCTTAGTGCATCACAATTCATTTTCTAAATCATGCATATGAACAACGTAAGTAATCTATAGCATTACAATTCAATTCCTACCACATCATAGACAAAAGCAAGCAAACAAAATTAATTTCTTAAAACCAGCAAGCCACATTTACACTAAATCATACTTATGAACAACATAAGTAACCTACTGCATTATAGTTTATTTTCTACGATTGGGATGTAGTAGATTCATACATTGGGATAAAATAGTTAACATTGTGATGCGGTAGAATAATATTATAATGCAATAGATTTATAAATTGTGATGTAGTAAATTTAAACATTGTGATGTAGTAGATAACGTTGTGATGCAGTAAATATCTAATGCATCATAGTAATAATGTTAATGCATCACAATTATTTGTTAGTGCATCATAGTGTCATTTTAAGTGCATCACTTTGTGTTTATATCATGAATTGCCAGCATTCCTTACATAACATTGATTGAGTTGTAAAAATACATAGCATGCTACAGAATCAATGCAACATTATCTTAGTTTTATGAAATATCGTTATTGTTATATGTTATTGCATCAAAGTTGTACACAATTATTTAATATATAATTTAATGTAATATAATTTAATGTAGTAAAATTTGCATTGTGATGCTAAAAAACATTAAAAAATTCTTGTTTTTTTTTTATGTAATGCACATACAAAAGTATTGTATGCTAGTAACTTTGGTACTAAGATGTACTAACTTTTTTAACTATAATGCACTAACATTCCCCCTTTTCATGTAACGTATCATTTCTTAAGATTCCCTTTTCTATGATTGTCATCCACAATTCCCCCACTCATACTACCTTTTTAAACCAACATTCACTTGTTGTTTTCTGGTATTATTTTATTTTTTAAAATATTTTCATTTCACTTTACAATTTTCTCAACATCATGTACTAATGTCCTTATTTCCTAAGTTTTTTTTAGTTCCTCAAATTTTAGTCTTAAGGGTTTAGATTGATAATTAGAGGGGCTATTTAGTTTTTTGTTGGTAAATGGCACTGGGCGGAGCAGAAAGTTTGCTCGAGGGGCACACTATGGGAATTTTTAGAAACTACACTCATTTTGGCGGAGGAAATTTACAAAAAAAGTTCATTTTTTAGAAATTATATGCTACACATTTTTTTTCACTAGGGGTCCCGTGCTCTTGTCTCCGCCTTTGTTAAAACTGGGTCGACATAATATCGTTGCAATCAAAAACAACAATCAAACAAAGCAATCACAACCTGATATTGGACTGCCTACAGATTTTAGAAGCATAACAAATGAAACATACAGACTTTTGAGAAATACATTCACCAATACTTCTAGACTAGAAAAAAAAGGTACTAGCTCTAGGACTCCATGGAGAAACCTCTTCTTTCACCAAATGAAAAATACAGACTTGTTAACTGGAAGTACAAACACACAAAGCTAATGGGGCATAACAACAACGGTAGCAGTACATCATTTGGGTATTCCTGAAAGTATTTAGGGGCCGTTTGGTTTATTGACGGGTTTAGGATTAGGATTTAGATTTGGATGCACAACCTTTTATGTGTGAATGGTGTGAATCTTTGATAATGTATGACCTTATTTAATGAATGTGGTTGGTATGAACATCTTTTTGCCAAAATGATAGTCTGTTTAGGGCCATTTGAGGACCATGCATCAATTCTTGAATAGATTTATATTTTTTTTTTTTTTTTTTGGGGAGAAGAAAAAACTCGGGCATAGCATGGTTTGCGCTTTGGAATCCATATCCATGACGGATCTAGGATTGACTCAGTTCAACCTTTGCCTGCCTGCATGGAACAGGGATGTGCTTGGTTTAACTCTTTTTTGTGATAGTACTCAGCAGGGTCGGATCTTCCTTTCTTAATATTTTACTGTAATTATATTTTGTATGTAGGATGTGTTTTCTCTGATATGAACAGGTCTCATTTTGCAAGTTTAGTCCAACTTTGGTGGTTAAAAGGGTAAAACCAACCCGTCAAGATCTGGATCACTAAGAACCAAGCAGAGTGAACCCTTACGAACTAGAGGTTTGCATGTTGCGAAAGTATGCTTTGAAGATCTTGCTTGCAAAAGGGTTGTAATGCAGTTCGTGCCAATAGTATGCACCTATTGTAAAGAAAAATTTAATACAAAAAAAAAACACTTTATTTTTACAAGAAACAAACCAATATCAAGTGTTAGGCTTAGGTACCACATTTTTATCTTGCATAGATTGTTTTAGAGTTAAGAGGACGTTTGTATAAGTAAATGACATAAGTGTTGTTACGTGTTGGTAAAACTTTAGAATGAATTTTGTAGTATGTGGTGCTTATTTTTTATGCTCTTTAATATGCTTAGGCAAGGGTGTACGGGACTGAGCCATATTGGATGTCGACCTAGGACGGACGGAAAACCAAACCGGACCGACCGGACCGGACCGGACCGAATGTATTTCGGTCCAGTCCTCAGTCCATGCTTTTTGTTACATTCTCGGTCCGGTCTGGTCCGATTCGGTCTTACAAAAAACCCGATAATTATGCCTTGTATGACCGGACCAGAGACCGACCCGGACCAGACCGTACTATTTTGGTCCAGTCCTCGGTCTGGCGTTTTGGACCAATTCGGTTTTTGTCCGGTCCTGTCTGGTTTTCGGACCGTGAGCACCCCTAAAGGGGTGTAGTGAAGCTTTTGGTTTTGGTTCGGTCCGTTCCGGTTTTCGGACCGTGAGCACCCCTAAACGGGAGTGGTGAAGCTTTTGTTCGTTGAATCCTAGGTGGAAAGTCATTCGGCACCGCTAAATACTCACCACCACACCACCATGGCTCGCCATCTCTTGCCGTTTGGTGCTTCGTTGTGTAGACGACGAAGATAAGACAAGTTTTAACCGTTTAAGCACAACGGTTATAATTCAAAAGTTTTATTTTTTACACCTTTGCATATATTTATCCTTACAAATCAAAATAAATACCATTTTAACCCAACATTCTTATATAAAACTCTCTAAATAACATTCAATTTTTCACACACATTCTTTCATACACATGGCTCATGAAACCAGACGATTGAGAAATGGAGACATAGAACTTGTAGCTGATGTCGTGCTGGCGAACAAGTTTGTTTTGCAATGAGTTGAATCGGTACCTGGATCAATTGCGTACCTGTGCTTTGGAATTGTTGAGGGTGGAAGTGCTGCTTGATGATCCCCTCATCAAGTACGGTTTCATTGCTCTGGAAGGGCGAGCTTTTCCGATATGACAAACTCAATCAACCTGGTGGCAGTTAGGACCGATGTTCTCGACAAGCAACAAATGATTAACCATTATAGAACAATGTAATGATTCGAATCATGTTTTAGTTTTTTTATTTTGTATTGTATTTTTATTTCGTAGTTTACGGCGTAATTTTTAATTTCATATTGCATTTTGTAATTTTTATTTGAATCAAATGAATTTATTTGTTTGTTGAAAAAAGGAAATAAAATAATTACTAGGGCTGTGGTGGCGGCCATATGGTTAAGTTGTGTTGTCTGTGGGGTGTGTTTGGTTTTGGGTTAAATTGAAAGAAAATTGGGGTAGTGGAACATTATAATTCCACCTCTATTTCATTATGTTTCGATGGACAACTGAGGAATTTAAAATGATAAAAAAAGCTTTATTTGGAGCAAATTCAAACTCCCACGTCAAGGCAGGAATTTTAATTAGCTGGGACAAAGAAGTTTTATAGTGGACATAATTACCCTTTCTCATTTTATTCAAATAACTTTATCTTCATCGTGACTTTTTTCTTCTAAACTATTTTCTTTAGTTTTCATAAACTGCTTCATCATCTTTTTCTATACCCATGAAGAAGTTTGCTTTACATCTTTATATATCTATTTTTATAGTTTCAATTTTCTTACAAACTAAACTTTGGGGTTTACCCAAACAATTCTGGATCAAGGTAAAATAACATCTTTTTGTTAAACAGAAACGATTTTATGTTTACATATAAGCGAAATCGGGTTTATAAAGGAATGAATCTGGATGTGCAAATAAACATATTTGTGATTACAGATCTGAAATTTGGTTCCTAAAAACTCGATTTAGGGTTTAAAAAACCATTTCGCTTTCATCATGCAAAATAGTATTTTGGTTTAATATTATTTGTTATTATAGAACTGAAAATTGAGAATCTTCGTGTTGTAACTAAGGGTATGTTTGTTCGACATGTGTTTTTGATAGGAATTGAAATCTGTTTATGGAAAGGGGAATGTTAAGGAAAATGGAATCTTAAGATATTGAATCTGTAAAATTTTGAATCTAAATGAATTGGAATTTGCCAAAACTAGCCGAGTGTTTGGTTGAGAGAATATGAAATGAGAAAAAGGAATTACTTTAAAATTATTTTAAGATCTTATTAATTTTAATATGTAAAATTCTTTTTATTAATAGTATATTTATATTTAATTATAAAATTACAAAGTAGGGTTTAATTATTTAATTGTAAATCAAATAATATTATTATTTAATCTAATTGAATAAGTTTATTAAATGTATAATAATAAATAAATAATCTTTATAATTAATAATTAATTATATTATAAATTTAAAAAACTATTAATAAATTAATGTTTAAAAATTAATATTATATTCAAAATAAAATAATTATTTTTTAATTATTCAATAAAATTATTAATAAAAGTAGGTTTAAAATAATTGATTTATATTTAAAATAATAATAACTAGTTAATATATACAATAAACAAAAGTAATTAATAAATAATTAATTATAATTAAAATCATACATATTTAAAGATTAATCTATTTACTATTAAATAATATAATAATATATCATATAAGAAAATATTAATCAATAAAATAATTTATACTAATAATACAAATATATAATAAGCGTGGGGGTAAAATAAAAAAGTTTTTATAGTTAAAAAGGGTAAGTTAACACCACAAGCTGCCATGTGTCCTCCTCCACCCTTCCATTTTTTAATTGTTAGGGGTATTATGTCTTTTGACCCAAACCTTTATTTATTGTTCATTTCTTTATTTCGGTCGATTACTTTTTCTCTAAGTCTTCAGCATCTTCTCCGACTGACCATCGATTTCACACCGTCTCCCCATATTTAATCTGTAACAATCGTTTCTCACATTTTCCCACCTAATTTAACTTCCATCTCAAATCATTCGATCAACCATTGTTCATCATCTATTAATAGCGAGTTTTTATCATGAACAACGATTGTTCATCATCTATTAATAGCAAGTTTTGATAAATTGCATTTTTGATGAAAGTTACAATTGATTTGTTATTTTCTAGAATGAATTTGAGAGAAAAAAATAAATGAAAAACGTGTATAAGGAACCCGCACACCAGGTGTTTGATAAAATGTCTACTTGATATTTTATAACTATGATGTGATGCGGTGGTTTTGTACTGTGATGCACCACTTGTTCATACTCATTGCGATGAATTTGCTGCTAAAACTTTGATGTAGTTTTAGCGTATGTTAGGTTATGATTAGGTTGAGCGTAAGGTAAGCGTATGTTGGTTACTTTCAGATTGTGAGCAAAACCTTATGATAATTTTGGGGACGTGGACAGTGCTAAGGGCGTGTTTGAGTGTATGAGGTGTAAAGATGTTGTGACTTGGAATTCAGAATGGTTTTATGTATCAATCATTAGTGGTTTTTGATATGTTGCATCAGTGAGTATATATACCTTGTTTTCTATGAAGGCAAATACTAGTAGTAACTTAGACATAAAACAAGGGTTGCAAAAAAGCGGTGATGAAAGACGAGGTTTGTCTTATATGTATATATCTGGTTCTTGCAGGGGAATGGCCGTGACAATCTTGGAGCCTGGATATGTAGTTGTTTTTGCTAATGGCATTCAAAATAGGGGTGTGTAATGGTACAAAACCGTACTGAATTAGTACTGAAATTTGAAAATATTGGAACACAACTTGACTCAAATATTGGACAATCAATTAAAGGTTTTTTTCCTTCAGTGACATTGTTTTTGATTTGGTTTAATAACAATAAATCAGGATGCCGAATATCTTTGGTTTGGTATTTACGGTTTTGTTAATGTAGTTTGCCACACTCCCTACTTTTTCAGTGGGTTAGTTTGATGGAATTGCTATGGGGTGGGACTAGGGAAAACTCTTTGATTAAATAGATGTTAATAATGTTTTTATATTGTGATTTTTATACACAACTATGGGCACTAAGGGGCACTGGTCAGTACTCTGTACCCTATGGTGCCAAAAACAATTATACAGATATTACACAGACAAACTGTAGCATGTATGAGTTCTACTTTCTAGCTGTGTTTATAGACATTAATGGTGCCCTAGTTCAAGTGGAGGATTTTCTTTTTTTCTTTATGCTAGTTGACTTCGCACCTCATCTAGTTTTGAATCCGTATGCAGGGGAAGCGTGGTATTAAGAAGCAGCCATTTCAACTTCTTGACTTTATTGCTGCCACATGAATTGAGAAAATTAGACAGGTAAGCTTGGATCTTGAGATTCTTGTGGTATATCAACATTTGCTCTTATTTACTTACCCGAGTTTGCTCTACGCTTCTATCCGAGTTTGCAGCACACTTTCATTGGACTCCAACTCCTGTAATTTCCTTTCTAATTCCAGACTTTTTTTGTTCGCCTCAGCGAGCTTTGCATCAGCTTGAAGCATCTTTTCTTCCACCTCTTTAACTTTATTCCCAATTCCAGCGACTAAAGTGTTTGCATCTGTAACACCCCCAATTTGGGTCGCAGCGGAATAAGGGTCCGGAGCGTGTTACTTCTACGCCTTTTCAATCTGCATAAAAGCCAACACGTATGTTCGAAACTTACAAAATGGTTTGGAAACATTCACCGGGGATACCTCGGTCATGCCGCATAATCTGAGTCTGAGTCAAAGACTCGCCCTTCGCAGGTAACCTGAACATCGACATGACCTCATCCTTTTTTTACATTCCTAGAAGCAAAATCAGTTGAATTTATTTTAGGTTCAGGGGATTTGCTTAAATAAAAATAAACTTTTACATGTGGTAGTAGAGTCATATGTCATTAATCTGGTGATGAATGATAAGTATCTTCTGTTCACCGAGTTATTTCTCGTGAATAATTTTGATTTTTAGCCTGTTTGGCAACATATGGTCTGTTTCATTCTGTAGTTTGTCGTGATGGAAAATTGATCTATTGTTTTCTTTTTCTCTCTGAGGAAGTATATGCAATTGACTGACTACATGCATGTTTTACAGGTTCTTATGCTTTTGCAATTTGGAGGTTACACACTTGTAAAGAACTCGAAGGACCTATTTCTTAGCTTTGGATTTGATACTCAACGCGTCCTCATTGGGCTCATATTGTTTCAGGTGGTTTAAAGTCTATCTAAGCTGTATACATCTTGCGTTGTTGCTCACACTTACACTGGGACAAGAGGTTATTTTGTCAGGTTTGTGAAAATGGCGTATTGAAAATCACTATATTTAAGTTAATGTAAATAAATGAAGGCATAATTTATCATTTTGAATGCCGAAAAGAGTTCGAAAGGACGAATGTCAAGGACCCAACAAATTCTATTTTTTGCGGTAGTCAAAACTAATGTGGTTGTGCGGAAAAGGCTTAATCTTTAAAAATATGTATATGTATGAACTGCATATAAGCTTTTATTTTATTTGTTTGGTTTGATTCGCACATTATTTGCTGGTCTCTTATGGAGAAGGTATCATCTTTGTTGTTGGTGGTGTTCTGATTTAACCATAAGTTGCTTGTTTCTTATCCTTGTTCTTTCATATTTTAATTGCAGCACACTATAATACCTATCCAGCATCTTGTAAGCTTCGGCCTCAATCTTGTGAGCCGTGCTTTTGACTTTCAGGTAGCTTTCAAGTTGGGGGATCCGGCCCTTTGAAGAAGTCGAGCTGTATACAGGAACCGCTGATGTAAAATATCATCTTGGAACTTCTTATGATCGGCCCACAAGAGGCGGTAAAAGAATCCATTTATCTCTAGTTGCCAACCCGAGTCATTTGGAAGCTGTGGACCCCGTTGTAGTTGGTAAAACCCGAGCAAACAGTACTATTCAAATGCTGCATCACAATCCCAGCATGGGTTGTCCTTCCAAAATCTAGAGACTCGGACCCTGTTGTGGTATGTACTGATATCTCAACTGTTTATCTTTACAAAGGGTGACATGATGCTTCTAGCAGTACACAGTCTATTGGCTAAGAGTTTGTCTCATGCGTTCTTAGGTAGTCATTCATAACTATTTCATCTAAATTTCCAAAATTGTTGATCTTATTAAATGGAAACAGGTGCAAGTTTGGTTGAATTCATCTATCTTTTCAATCTAGGTTCTGTGTGAATACATTTAAAATATGTTCTTAGTTTCTGCTTTGATTAGGGAACAGTGAGGAACAGATTCTTCGATGGAAAAACTCAACTATATTTCTTAGCTACATGAGAAGAAAATTGGAAATAGGTTTGTGATTGAATCAGTGACATCTTTTGGATCAAATGGCAGTTGTGATTGCTGTGATAAAACACGGATTAAAAAATGATCTGTTTTTTGTATCTAACTATTCTAAGACCGGGATTTATACATTTCTATAGTGCTTAGTGATCTGAATGCATTATGGACTTCTGTTATGCTTTGGATCCATTAGAAAACAATATAGATATGGTCAATGGGTTATCAAGTTTAACTTTCTTTTCTTGAAAATTCTTTCTGTATGATTTCTTCACTTTCTTGCTGCCACAGCTTAGATAACTATACTTTACTTAGAAATGTTTATTTAAATTTTTTTCGTTAAGGAACTCTTCTAATGCTTAAGATATGGAATCACTCTAGCTCTTAGTGACATACACTGACAGGTATAAGTAGCAGCGCCCCCTTTGCAAAGTGAAGTGATTGATGGTATTAGTGTTGAATTAGGTTACCTACAAAGGGGGTCACCTGATAGATGTACTACTATTTGCAATCTGTACCAAATTTTTACTCACAAATGTGTAATTGTCACCATGAAACGTGAAAGTCATCCACCAAATAATCGTTTGGATGCACTTTGCAGCAATGAACAAAATTTTATTTGGTGTGGATGTGGTTTGTAGTATTTTTAACTTGTTTCTCCTTGGCTCAATATATTTATTGCTTTTGGTATATTTTATGTTTATATTATATTTAACATTCTTATGATAGTTCTACAGGGTTGTGGTTG
>BQNB010113021.1:2511-17307 GCA_026074375.1 Tanacetum coccineum
CGTTTTTACTTGGGATATTTTATTATCAATTTACTCACTCAAGGTGAGTTCATAGCCTCATGTTTTACAATTATTGATTTATAAGTTTTTGGGGTGAGAAACATATGCATGTTTTACAAATTGGATGCAAGTGTACATTTTATCATGATTACGTTTTGCCTAAGTAGCGATAACCCACTATGCCCATGAATCATGAACTGTCAATTACTGGAATGTGAGCGCGAATGATTATAGATAGATCTATTTGGGATTGACCTCCCTGTTCGGGTGACTAGCTATCACTGGAAACGAACGTATATCATGTCGGATTTTGGATGTTACGGGTTGAACATCGTCATGAGCAATGTAGGCAATATTTATATATTGTATTCATTTATGTCGAGCTTCGGTGTTATGAGCTTAGGAAAACGTAATTACATTTTGTGATGTCGGCATCTGTTGCATTATCACGGGGAAAGTCTTGCGGTCCTGCTTATACATTTACATCAACCTATGAAATTCACTAACTTTATGTTGACGTTTAAATGTAATGTTTTTTAGGAGATCATTAGGGCACGGGGTGCAAAAGGGATACATTGGTGGTTATGTTTTGGATGTCCTGCATTAAAGATTTAGTTGCATTACATTTTGTATATCTGTTATAGGCTGGAAATCTATGTAATAATAACAAGTAAACAAGTGAAGCTTCGAGCTTTTGTAAACATTTTGTTAAATCCAATGTATCAGTTTTAAAACGACTTTTAATTGTCGTTCAATATATATCTTGTGCTAGTGATCTGAGAAGTAACACGCCCCGGACCCTTATTCCGCTGCGACCCTATTTAGGGGTGTTACAATCTCCATTGTGCATATCGTCCTGTTGCAAGCATTGGTGGACGAACCCTTGAACCAGCTGGCATGATGTTGTTATGCATTTGACTGTCAGTTGTGGAAGTTACAATTGGAGTTGTCATGATGAATGATTGTTAAATTATGAAGTGAAAATGATCGTATGATCTTAAGTAGATGTGTTGTGATTGAACTTGTGGTAAAATGAATACAATTAACGTCCACGGGATTTTACAAGTCTACGATTAAAATCGAGAAAAGAATTGAGTCTTTCGCGGGATTTTACAAAATCAATAGAAAACCGTGAATGTAAATTGATTGAGATGAAGGTTTGTTTGAGTTGAATTAAATGTCTTTTAAGTCCTTGATTGTGATTGTGGTTCGTTGTTTGTTAAGTTTAATTAATGGTCGTTTAAAGTCCAAAGTTTGTTTTGTCCAAAATTAAAGTTTACCGAAATTGGCCAATTACCGAAAATGAATTAACCGAAAATGGGTTCACTGAAAATGAAATTTGGTTCTGTTTGAAAATAAGCAAACCGCCACCAAATTTTTTTATCAAACCGCCACTAAAATTTCACCAAACCGCTAGGAAAAATAAGTCAAACCGCTGCCTGTTTTGGGAGCAAACCGCTGGCAAAATAACTACCAAACCACTGCTTAAATATTACCAAACCGCTGCCAAAGTACGAGCAAACCGCTGCCTTATATAATTGAACTAACCGCCACCTGTTTTAACTTAAGCAAACCGCTGTCTGTTTTAATCTTTGCAAACCGCTGCCCTTTTAAACTCTCTCAAACCGCCGCCTGTTTGAACTTAGTAAACCGCCGCCTGTATCAAACCGCCACTTATAAAGGCAAACCGCTGCCTAAGAACAAACTCAAACTGCCACACTCCTTTTTGATCAAACCGCCGCTATAAACTTAAGACCAAGTACAAGGTCACTTTCTAGTCTTTTGTTTTCTTGCATAAGCTTAGCTTTCAAACAAAACGTCCTTATCTAACATCAAACCGCCACTATTAAACTTTAATATTAAACTGAAACCTCCACGATGAACAAAAATTTAGATTAAGCAAAAAACAACCAAATAAGCTATGTAACTACTCAAATAAGCTCTAAATGCTTAAGACCAAGTGTGTGGGTGAGTCTGTAACACCAAAGAACACGTTTTTACCTTGTGAATCACTAGAAATAAACCAAACCGCCAGGTTGAAACATAAAATAAGTCGGATCTTTTAAGCTTAAAATTCTAACTAGGAAAGAGCAAGTTAAACAAACTAATAAACCACAAATTCAATGAGCCGTGAGCTTATATACTAAAATAAGCCATGATTTTATTTTTATTTTTTGAGCTTATTACCACAAAGCAACCACTATCCACCCGAGGCTCTGATACCAAATGTCGGTACCTCGTAATCACTTCACTTCATTACATGGAACAGGAATTAAAGTAGAAAATAAGAGAGAAGTTGGAAGAATTGTAGAGAGAAGTTAAAGAGAGAAACGAGAGAGAGAAAGGAAGAAAATAGTTGATTTACTTGCAAGTGAAAAATTACAAATGAGACCAACACCCTCTCCATCCTTGGAGAGGGGTATTAATAGTTAAACCATGAGGCTTACATGCCTATAATATTTCTACAGGTCGGGCTCGGGATTACTTGGGCTTACGACCAATACACGTAACCGATTAGCTTACATAAGCGAGCCTGTTTACCCGTTCTAGCCTATTACAACGTTACATATTTGAATGACCGAGACTTAATATTCTTAATGAACGGATTTCCTTGTTCGACTCAATATTTTGAGGCTAACACACTCAAATCACTAAAACTAATCTATGTGGTAACATGTAACTAATTCGCTCAATTGCTCGATCGTGACGAGTATTCTATCATAAGCTTGGCAAGGATACACATCTCCACCACTAAAGCCAATGAGTAACAAGTTTATAAAGATAAATATGGGTTTTTTGTGTGGAAAGGCATACGGTTGATCAATCTACAATCTTTCACCAGAAGTACCACTCCAACAAGGCAGCTAAAGCACACATACATGTCCGTAATGACGGAATAGATATGTGTGTTCGATCACATCCTCATTCGAATTTAACCAACGGTTAAGATGAAGAATAATATAGGGCATGAACCTTCTAACTTTCACCAAAAGTCATAAACCAACGAGGCAGCTAAGACATGCATACATGGCCATAACGACTGAATAGACATGCACGCTCAAACAAGTCCTCATTCGCATAAAACCAGCGGCTAATCATTAGGTGAGAGGGAAGTAAATTGTTGTTAAATAAAAATCAAGAAACAAATAGATTAAGACTTAAGATACAAGTTGCTAGACACTTTTTCCCATAACGATCAACTTCCCAATCATCCCAAAACTTTACATGCTCTACAAGGTAAGTAGCGATATCTTCCACTTTGTACAATACTCTACATCGTTGATTTTTTTGTTGTGTATCAACGAATAATTGATTCTTCATGTAATTCCTTCGGTAATGCTCTTTGTGAAACGATTATCTTCAAACTTTCTTTCTCTCTCTTTTTGTATTTTTTTCTCATCTTTTCATTTTTTTTTTGCTAACTATTTTTCAAATCTCGGTGTAGTTTCACCATCTTCACGATCATAACAATTTTGAATAATTTCTTCGATAGTTCCTTCGTTATTCGGTTTCATCAATAATTGCCACGGTAGTAAAATCACATGAGTTTTGACTACTAATATACATTCCCATTTGCAATGTGCAAATTTACAACCGCACCAAAGATAGAAAATGACACGAGACTCAGGAAATACAAACGTTTCACTTTAAGCAACTAGCAACTGTAAATTAAACTTAATCTAACAGGGTAGGTTAAGGTGTAAGGGTGTAACGAAACAAATAGTTGGTGTAATTCCTAAAGGATTGGCTCTACGGGTTGTTCTAATGGATCATCACTCTAAAGATGAGAGTAGAAAAGGGTTTAAATGGAGAGGTTAACTAACCGGTATAGTTAGTTAATAAGCAACATGTAAAGACGATTTGGGTGTAATCCTAAAATTTACCAATTTAAACAAGTTACTCCATCTAAATCCATAATACTCATCACTGTGGTCTCGAACCTATTTAAACAAGTTACTCCATCTAATACATAGGACATTATCCACTATGGTCTCGAGGTGAATTTACCAAGCGCCAAGTTCAAAGTATACACATCATTCGGACACTCATATTTTATGGACTTTGGGTGTAAAACATCCGAAACGGAAGGTTAAAATCCTTACAATTTACAATATCTAATAAGGGTTATTGTGTGCAGGTTATGTAACATGTAATTTCACAAAAGTATGCTTGGAAATTTTTAAATCTGAGCATAATTTAAGCATTTTAATGTGAAAATTAGAACAAGTAAACATTCTAATTCCATCCCCTACTTGAATTATACAACGTACTCGTTGTATATATAAAACATTAAATACGAGAATTTAAAAAGAATTAGAATGAGAAACTCCCCTGATATTTGCTCGGTAGATTCTCCAAGTTGCGGTTATGAGCGAGATTGTGTGCTGAAAAAGCATCTGAATTCTAGCACGAACAACACACACATAGAATTCTAGAAAATATGCATTCCACCAAATTCGTTGATATTTCTTTCATGAGGTCCTGTAGAAAATATAGGAAAAACAGGTGCATTCCTATCTTGGTATCTACGGTTAATTTAAACTAAACTAAACAAACTAATTACGGGTTAGTCTGGTGAATATGCCGTATCAAATTAATGAATACGCCGTATTCCATAACTGACAATAATGTTTTTAAAGTGCAATAAAATAAAAACTGATAACGTCCAAACAATCAATACGCCGTATGGTATAGGGCGGATACGCCGTATTGATGTCTGGGAAGACAGACTCGATAACAAAATTAATTAACAATCCGGGTTGTCTCCCGGGAAGCACTTTTGTTTACATCGAAGTCTTTAAGTTAGACTTTTCTTTAGCTCTTCATCATTTGGTGCGCGTTACCTTCCATCCTTCGTCCTTTTTATGAAACATATCTTGATAGATTTTGGACATATTATCTTCATTTCTCTCCCAAATATCATATTCATAACTTTTTATAGCAATATATTCTTCATTGGGTCCAAGCGAGTATTGAATGGCTTAAAACTTTTCTGCTTTGAACCTTCTTTTGTTAGGTAGCTCATTGATAGAATTGGATGCATTGCTATATTTGCGCTTTGTTAGACTTTGTTTTTCAATCTCCCGTACTTCATAGGCTTTGAAGAATGAATCAGTAGCAATATTGGACGGGTTTTCATATTTAGATTCCTTCAATTCATCACTGCTCTAAATACTGTTATCCACATATCTCTTATTCCAATTTCCATTCATCCAAGCGTGAAATATTACCTTTTGAGTCCTTCTATCTACTTTCTTATGGTTTTTGAATGATGTGTTTATGTTTGACAAGAATTTAAGTGGATCAATCCCCTAGTTTTCTCCTTCGTCTAACATTTCATCTTCTCCATCGTATGATTCGGGATAGAATCTACAGAAGAATTTCTCAACAAGTTCCTCCCAAGTGGTGATTTCCTCACTAATCCACCATTCTTTAGCATCATCGGCCAACGAGAGAGGAAAGACTTTCATTCGCAGTTGATGGGAATCCACGCCGGGAACGTAAATCAAATCAACCATTTTAAGTACCTTAACAATGTGATCTACCACGTCTTCATTGTACGTTCCGTGATATATGTTCTTTCTTAATTCCACCAAAAATTCCTTGCTGAGTTCAATGTTTATGTCGTTACTGGTGATAGAAAGATTTGATTCAGTTGGAGCTTTTTCCAAGTTATCAAATAGAATTGGGTCAGCCATGACTTCTTGTAATTCCTTCTTCAATCAACTAGCTCTGATAAGTACTTTCTGTAACACAGGTAAAAATATCAGCAGGATTTGCTCTGAAGAAAGATAGAAAAAATTAGCACGAAAAATCAAATAGGAAAACCAAGATTTCAGTTTCTGTTCCAGACGATCGATACGCCGTATCCAATGAAAGTGGATACGCCGTATTAATCTGTTGGGATGAATACGCTGTATTGGACAGAAAGCTGGATACGCCGTATCCGATGGAAGTGGATACGCCGTATTCAACTGTCGACCAGAACAGTGTATTTAAGAATAACAATTAAATACGCAAACAAATAAACACACAAATATACAAGCAAACAATTAAAGACAAATATACAAATATTACAGAATATACAAGGATATACACTAATCTAAATTACACTAATCCTACGGGTTAGATCTAATCTAATGTTAAAAACCAAAATATCAAATAAAAATCAAGATTAATTTTCACTCCCCGGCAACGGCGCCAAAAACTTGATGTGTCGTTGTGTGGTGTATATTTTATTGATTCAAGTTTTAAATTTATATTTTGCCGACTAAACCAAAAACAACACTTTAACGGGCAGTGTACCTGATCGGTAGTAGTTTCGTGGTAAGTAGGGTGTCGAACACTTGAAGCGAGGTTAAATCTATCAATTTAATTAATATCTTGGTTATCTAATCTATGTTAATTCTATTCTATTCTAAACCTATGTTAAACCTATGTCAGTCTAAATCCTAATTCTAACGGGAAAAAGGGGGTTTTCAGCCTGAAAGACTGGCACAGTTGGGTTGGTGACTACAATCAATTCAAGGAACTTTTACCCACGCAGGCTAATTAACAAAATATAAAAGAGCGGTCGAACCTTATATAAGAAAACTGTATTAACTATTATTAATCCGATTAAAAAGTAGGTTAGTTTATTAAGCGCAATGATTTCTTCTCTCGAGGTGGCATATCATTCTTAAGACTTAGGCGTTACATCATTCTAAGACCTAGACACATTAGTTTTGTCACAATTAAAGCATCCGCATAAAGCATCCTTATTTGCTGATTATAATCTATCTTAGGGATTAAAGCAATGGTGATCTTGTTAAACCCTAACTCATAGAGACTTTACCCACTTACCGCTTAATGGCAATTTATACACTAGTAGTCTACTTTATCCAGTGAATCAAACGTTACAGTTGTTGATTACTAGTCACCTGCCTATCAACACAACAATAAACCATTGCAATATCCAATTAACTAGTTAAGACCTGAAGCTATCCTAGACACAGACTTAGAAGGACAATATTTGTGTAACTATAATTCTAGATGTATAAATTACTATATGAAGAGTTATCCCGGACTCTAGATCTACTTGGTCCGCTTCACTAGATCCAGTTGAATGATAGGTCGCATACAAAAGCGCGTAAACAAGTATTAATTGATAAACATAAACAAACATACAATGATAAATCAAGAAATCGAGATAAACAAATACCAAACATTCAAATCTTCATAAAAATGGCTAATACCCAAAGGTATTAGCCTTCAATCGTCATAATAAATACAAAAGCAATTATTTAGCCAATGTAAACTAACCGAGTTAACGAATGATACCAAAAACTAAACGATTACTAAAGTATATGGAATTACACAATGTCTTCTATGAAATTGATAACGTTGCTCGACCTCTTCTGCTCTTTATTCTCCTCAGAAAATCGACTTTATGGTTTTAAGGTATCGAGAATATGATTATCACACTAAAAAACTCATTTTTGAGTTTTCTATTTATAAGGTCTGGAAGTCGGTTGGATACGGTGTATCCAAGTGTTAGATATGGCGTATTGGGGATTTCTTGGAGTAGGGACCACCCTTGATATCTTTCAGAATATTATATTGATTCTATATTTTGAATACGACGTATTGAGTCTCTCTGGATACGGCGTATTCAGCTTATTCCTCTATGGTCTTTTGGGCGGTGCATCACGGATAGCCCGTATCTTCTTATGGATACGCATATTGGTCTTCAAGAATAGTAAATCTTCAAAAATAACTTCAATTAAGCTCCAGAATGCGCGCCTTTTGCTATCTTCAACACCAATTATTCCATAATTACTACAATTCTCATATATAATCGATTAAGTAACAAATCTTTGCAATAACTATACAAAATGGGTTAATAACATAGGATAAATGATGCTATAAAATAGACGTTTTTTGATGTCATCACCTACGTAAATTTTAAACGCTCAGGTTGAGGCGAGAAAGGAAGAGAATTTTGGAATCGAAGATCTGTGTGGTATGATTAAGAAGCTAGAGCAACGTACTGATGGAACATTATGCTTGAATTAGAGAAGTTGGATACCTTGTCGAGGTAACTTAAGAGAGTTGATTATGCTTGAATCGCATAAGTCAAAATATTCAATTCATCCTGGATTGGATAAGATGTACCCAGATATAAAGAAATTGTATTGGTGGCCGAATATGAAAGCAGAAATTGCCACCTACATTAGTAAATGTGTGACATGTGCCAAAGTCATGGCCGAAGGCCAAAAACCATCTGGTTTGTTGGTTTAACATGTGATCCCAATGTGGAAGTGGGAGAACATTACAATGGATTTTGTTAGTAAGTTGCCAAAGACGTCGTCTGGTCAAGATACAATTTGGGTAATTGTTGACCGACTCACAAAATCCGCTCATTTCTTACCAATGAAGGAAACTGACTTAATAGAGAAGTTGATGTGACAATACTTGAAGGAAGTAGTCTCACGACATGGTGTGCCAGTTTTGATTATTTCTAATCGAGACAAAGAGTTCACATCTCATTTCTGGAAGTCGCTAAACTAAGCTCTAGGTACTCAATTGGATATGAGTACGGCTTACCATCCACAGACTGATGGTCAAAGTGAAAGAACCATCCAAACTTTAGAGGACATGCTACATGCTTGTGTGATTGATTTTAGGAAAGTTTGGGATAGACACATACCTTTGGTGGAGTTTTCTTACAACAACAGTTATCACACTAGTATCAAAGCTGCACCGTTTGAAGCTCTTTACGGCCGAAAATGTCGATCGCCTATTTGTTGGGCTGAGGTTGGAGACACTCAGCTCACTGGTCTGGTTGTTCATGAAACAACTGAGAAAATCATTCAGATCAATAAGCGTATTCAAGCTGTATGAGATAGACAGAAGAGCTACGCCAACAGGAGACGTAAGCCATTAGAATTTGAGGTTGGAGATAAGGTCATGTTGAAAGTGTCGCCATGGAAAGGGGTGATACGTTTTAGCAAAAGGGGATTTGCTAAACCCTCGCTATATTGGACTTTTCAAGATTCTTGCTAAAGTGGGAACACTTGCTTATCGACTAGAACTCCCAGATCAATTGAGCCGAGTTCATAACACTTTTCATGTTTCCAATTTGAAGAAGTGTTTCGTAAACGAACCACTAGCTATTCCGTTGGATGAGATCCAGATTGATGACAAGCCTAATTTAATTGAGGAACCGATTGAAATTATGGATCGATAAGTTAAACGGCTAAAGAAAAGCCGCATTCAAATCATGAAGGTCCGTTGGAATTCGAGATGAGGGCCCGAGTTTACTTAGGAGCGTGAAGATCAAATGAAGAAAAAGTACCCTCATGTTTTCATTATCCCTTAGTCCACGTCTTAAGCTTTGAGGACAAAGCTCTTTTAATGGGGGAAGAATGTCACACCCCGAAAATTTTAGGTCAATATTTTAAACTTTTTCAACAATTATTTTTGACTTTTATACGTTACGTTGAATCTGACAGTTTACCGGGGAGTTAACCCGCGTAAATCTGAAAAACGTCATCGGACGCATTCCGGCTTCGGATTTTTATTAGTTTAGATATTATATGAGTTATTTTTTATTTTATAAAGGTTTCATAGTTTACGATCACTCCCGATATTTATTTTTATGCTTTAACATTTAAATTACGTTTTTTGCGTTTTTGACCTAACGGAACCCCGAAAACCCGAAATCTTTTCGTGTAAACTTTAGTTATCGTCTATCTCATGTTCATAAGACAAAATTTTCGTTCATCCTCTCCCTCTTGTCATATTTGGACGCCTAAACCAAACAAAATGAAACCATAAGTCTTGAAATTAAATACAAGAGCATCTTTTATAAAACTAGTGCATGTGGGTGAAAGTGACATATGAGAGTGTCTTTCTTAAGCACACTTCACTAGTTAGGCATACCCTTGTGATCTCTTACACTCTTGTAAGAGATTTGGACTAATTTATTTGACCAACTTAAGACTTATGCATACAATTCAAATCAAGACTTCAAAATTTGCAAGCCATGGTCCTTGTGGCCTTGTCCTAGCCGAACCACACACACATACACCTTTGGTGTGTGTTGGCCACTTAATACTACAAGAAAAGAATCCTTAGGGTTCTCTTGTCCTATAAATACAACATCATATAAGAACTTAGGGTTACCATTTCATTTCAAAGCCACCAACACATTTTCTCTTCTCCTTTTTCCTTTTTGTAGCTCACGGCTCAAGACCCCTTATTAGGGTTTGAGTTTTCATTGAATATCTTCAAAATCCAAGCATACTAGGTTCATTTCTAAGGTTTTCTAAGGTGGTTTGAAGTATTGGTTCTTTGATTTAAAGGTATTTCTTCAAGATCTAAAGTTAGGGTTTCAAGATTTGTTGTTGGGTTTTAGAGATCTAGTATTTTGGGGTATATATCTTGTGATTTCTCTACTTGTTCTTCATTCTTGTAAGTGTCTTGAATATTTTCTTGTGATTTACTTATGTTATTTCATACATGTTCAAGATCCATACATCCATATGTTGTGTTTTAATTTTTGAAAGATTATAAAACAAGATTTTACAAATAATAATGTTACTTTGTTTCACTAGTTAAATATTATGTTCTTGGTGAGATGAGAGTTGAATAAGAGTTGCAATAATAGAAATAAAGGGATTAGGCTAGTTTTAGGTGTGGTTTGTTGTGGTTTAGTTGTGAATGGAGATTAGGCTAGACTAGGCACTATTGTGAAGTTTGGTGTGATTTTTGGAAGCGTTTGCGAAAAATAATGTTGCTGATCCGAAATGGTTTTGAGGTTTTGAGCGACTTAGGAATGTTTTCATTAGGCGTAAAAGTAGTTTTTGGAGAGCTCGTTTCGAATAGATAGTTTTTCATATATCGCACATTAAAATTGGACTTAAAACGGCCAAGTTATAGCCAAATGAAACATGAAACATTTTTCGGCAAAACCAAATGAATAGTTGCTGATGTGAATAGTAAAATGGGTTTTCGGACACTTTCGAGATATTTTGAGCTTTTAAAACACTAGCGAAACATAGAGTAACACATATATATTGATTGGTATCATTTAAAGACGTCGTTAACATATTTTAGGAAAAGCGTTAAGTTTACTAAAAATAGTAAGTGTGGTAACTGCCACGTGCTTACTGTGAACCTTGTGGGTCCACTTTTAATACTAAATTTCCAAACCTATTCAAATTCAATCACAACTATAAATTGAACAGTGGTTAGTATGTTTTTCTCAGGTGCTTAGCTGTAAATGTCTTTGCTTGCTTTATGGTGTTGCCTTGCATTGGACCGATTTTTAAGAATTATTATTAGCTATGTTAACATTGTTTTCAAACTTATTCGCTTTCACATATTATCTTTGAACTTATGTAACACCTTAACTATTTTAAAATAATGCAACGATGTTGGATTTTCAAACATACCCTTAGAGGTCGTTCTTTGTATCTTGTGTGATGTATATTATGACGTCACGCCCCCGGACACGTGTTTCCGTCCAGGCCCCGTTTGGGGGTGTGACATGAAGCTTTAAAAGAAAAAGCTATCTTGGAAGGATCATGGGGACATGAGAATAGAGAAGGAAAGAACTTTTGCTCTTGGTTGAAAGAATGATTCCGTAATTATCACGAGCTTGATTATGAACTAATGAGGAAGTTAGAAGAATATTGGTGGGGAAAGAAAGAAGAGGAAGAATCAAGTGAAGATGCTTAGAGCGACTACTCGCCTGATAATGGTAACGATGCAATTCAAGCGGATCAAGAACGGTTTGACAATCATGAGCCATTGGAAGATGATGATGATATCATGGACTTAGATGATTACTTCATTCCACATGATGCATCTGATTATGATGATGAAGAGGATGAAAGATTCAAGGAAAGGAAAAGCAAATTACTTAGGATGCCTTACGAGAAACCATCGACATTCAAATCTAAAAAGTTCAAGATATTAAATACTCATTGGGACCAGCGGAAGAGTATGTTGCTATTAAAGAATATGAGTATGATATTTGGGTCCGAACCGAAGAAAACATCTCTCAAGTCTACTAAGAAATTTTTCGCATGAAGGATAAAGGGTGGTCCATGACTCGTATGAAGTAGAGTTGACGGGAGTCTAACTTAAAGACTTTTAAATAAACAAAAGTGCTTGTCGGGAGACAACCCGGAATGTAATTTCAATTTTCGTATTGAGTATGTCTTTCCAATATTTCGATACGGTGTATCCAACCCCATGGATACGGTATATTTAATAACCTGGACGTTATCTTTTTATTTTCCAGTACTTTGAACTTTATTGTCAGACTTGTCAATACGGCGTATTCATATTTACAAATCCTCTTACCCATATTTGGATATTTTTCTTATAGGACCCAATACAGCGTATCCAATTCCATGGATACGGCGTATTGACCCTCCTGTATAGTTATCGTTTTTATTTTCTTTTTCTAACCAACGTTTATTATGAGATGCCATTGCTGTGATTCTTCTTATCTTAAAACAGAGAAGTACTGAACATGATTGATGAAGGTGATGGTATGTATATATTTTGGTATTGTATGTGTTGTAGTCATGTTGGTATTCAGATGCTTTTCGCTACACAACATAAAAAGTTGCTCATATAATTATCATGGAGGATCATACCGAGCAAATCCCAAGGGAGTTGTTCGTTCTAATTCTTTATATTCTTTGTTTTTCATTTTATATTTATACAAAGTGGGCGTTGTATATCTCAAGTAGGGGGAGGATAATTAGAACGCTACTTGTCCTTATTTTTACAAGAATATGCCTAATTTATGCTTAAATTTTAAATTTTTTAGCATGTTTTTGTAAGATTATTAGTTGCATGACCCGCACACATAACCTTTATTTCCATATTGTAAGGATTAAGCCTATTCCGTTTCCCTCATTTTACCCAAAAATTCCACAAATATATAAGTGTGCCGGTGATTGTAGTAAACTTTAGAACTTGGCTTGATATACTATTCAAGACCACTATAATGAGTATTATTTTTAATAATTGGAGTGACCTGTTCAAATTGGTAAACTCTTAGGATTAACCCAAAAAGCCTATTTCGTTTATAAACATTATGTGTTATTAACTAACCACACTGGTTAGTTAACCCCCGTATAAAACACCTTGTTTACTCTCATCTTTAGAGTAAGATACCCCTAGAAAAATCTTCTGAGCCATTCCTTTCGTTTTTTACACCACTAAAAAATTGTTACGTTACATCTTTACACCTTTGCCTACCCTATAGATTAAGTCCGTGGTTGGTTGTTAGTTTCTTTTGTATAAAGGTATGTATTTCCTATGTTCGTGTGCGTATTTCTTACCTTTGGTTAGGTCGGGAATTACACAATGCAATGGGAATGTGAAAGTAGTTTGTTTTGTTTTTTGTGTGTTTACTACTTTCACTATTATTCTTATTTCTAAGATATAAGCGTTATGGAAATATTATCCAGATTTATTATGACCGTGAAGTGATGAAATTTTACACCTGTATTCATTTTAGTTTGTGTTTAAAAAAATCAAAAAAATACAAAAATACAAAAAAATGTAAGAGAGATAAAAAGTAAGGATTGTGAGATAATCGGTTCGTCTAAACTTAACCGATTTTATTATTTATGAGATGATCGATTATTCGTTGGTACGTGCTATAAAACAACGATGTAGAGTATTGTTGTATATTATTTGAAGTTGGTCGCAAATAACCAACTATGTATTTTTTGTATCAAGTGGTAAATATCACCACTATTGTTCTATATTATGGATGATCGGGAGTTGGTTGTTACGGGAACACCAACTAGGTTTGTTTTTATGGATGATTAAGACATCTTCGAGTCCAATTCATATCTACCAAACAAAGTGTGTGTTTTTCTTGTTAAAGCGTGAGTTAGTCAGTGATTTGTGTCTTTTTCAAGGTTGTGGTCAAGAAAGTAGCTAGCAACATATTTGTTTATTGGTTGGACTTAATCTATTTGTTTTGTCATTTTATTTTACACCAATTATAAATGTTTCCCATGCCTAATCCCAACCCTATATCGTTCTTCATCCTAACCTTTGGTTTACTCGAATGAGGGAGTGAGCAATCATATATGTCTCATTCATGGATTTGAATGTGTATGTGTGGTTTTGTCGCCCTTGTTGGTGTAATACTGTTGGTAAATGTTGGGAATTATGGACTTCTACAACTTAGTACTGCTGATTCGGTTTAATACTGCTAGCTTTGGAACTTAGTACTGTTGGTTCAACTTGATGTTGTTACTGAAGTACTTAGAAAATTGTCTAAGTCATTAGTGTTGCCAGTACAAATGTTAGTAATGTCAGTTCAGTTAGTACTGTTAGTTAATATTTTGTACTGTTATTATTATATAGTTAGTACTGCTAAAGTGATATGCATGAGTTATATTAGGAATAGATATGCATGATCACTTAACGCGTTTTGTAAGCCCATTAGGGTTTCCTTAGTGTATAAAAGGAACCCTACGACATAGTTAGAGAAATCAATTTACACAGCAAACACATATCAATTTATAGTTAGTTATTTTGTAACCTAGGCAGAATATTTGCAATCAATATATTCAAGTTTAGTATTCATTGTTCTTCTTAGTATTGCAAGTTAGATTCTGCATAACTTGTAGTATTCATAATCATAGTTTCTCATATAGTTAGTTTGGATTTATCCAAGTTAACTAAGCTTTAACAGGCTAAAAAAGATCCGTTTCATTGGGACTTTACAGGGATGACCTGGCATTCCAATGTATGATCGGGTTTAGAAAATTT
>BQNB010113022.1:0-22029 GCA_026074375.1 Tanacetum coccineum
GTATATATTTACAAAAAAAAATTTCAAAACGAATCTTGAAGTATGCTAAATGTTACAACCTCAACCTTAAAATTTAACTTATTCACGACTTTTTTATATAACAAACTTTATTTAAGGCGAGTCCTACAATCCCGCGCGATCCGTAACAGCGCGCGGGTTATAAATCTCGTTACAATGAATATCAAACCTATTACTAGTATTTAATTCCAAAACCCTATAAGAGCATGGGGTGTGGTGGCTTAAGCCACAAAACAAAACGGGCCCCACAGGCTGCCACATCAGCTTTTCATTCCCACTTAAAAATACCCCTTCACTCATAACACACCCATACCTCTTCATTTGAGCCCCACCACTCACACACAAACACATTTAAAAAAAAATTACTTTAGCTCGCCACCGGGGTGACAAGATAACAAAAAAATGTGAAGTGGCGAATGGTAGTGGTATGGTGGCGAGCCAGTGGCGAAGGCCACATCAGACTGGCGAGTGTGCTTCGCCACCACACCTCACTCTCTAACAAACACACTCTAGTTATCTTTTTAGATGGAAGTTGACTAATTTATTACGAGTAGTTCTTTTTAGTAAAAGTCACCGTTTAAGTAATACTAAACGCATATCTGTGCATAGCACCGGGAATTCTTAGCGGCAGATAATTAACGCTATGCGATATTGTGGTAACCATTTCGTATAACGATATGTGATATTGCTGCAAAATAGCATTTGTGTGTGCGAGATATGAAATGGTTTGTGTGAATTTATATGGTGGTGGATTTATATGGTGGATGCGGTTACACATTTTTAATAATCATTATCGATAGTAATGATTTTTAGCAGTTACACTTTTTAATAATTATTAGAGGCCGTTACAATGATAAATTAATTGGGCTATTACAATGTTATAATTGTATTGATGACTGAATTTATTATTTAACACTGTATATCATAGTTTCCTAAATTAGATTCAACATTTAACATTACTACATTTTCAAGAAATGATGCTAAACTCTTTATGATGTAGTCGGGGTTGGTGCGATGCACGAATCTTGTTCTATAAAGATCAACTTCGGTCTCGAAAATTTGTCACTTTGTCATTTTAACCCAAGTATATATCATTGTAACTCCATCATAAATAACATTGATCATAAGAGTTGTAACTCATCATAAATAGCATTGATCATAAGAGGCTTTTGATTTTTTTTATAACTGAAACTATAAAGGCATTTACACACAATTAAATGTCGATGGTTACAAAACTCAGCATTAATCATAACCATTAACCACCATTTATACTAAAAATAACTACTCCCTCCGTCCCATTTTAATTGGCCTCCAACAAAAAAATTTCATTTTATGATAGATTCAATTAATCTGGACCTATATTTATTAAAATGACAAGTTTACCTTATTAAATGCAATAAATGTATGAATTACTTTCCTTACAAAAACTCATTAGATGGGTAAAATTGTAAATTTAATACTCCATAAACACCTTAATTAAGAAAGTAGACAAGGTTTTGGGACAAACTAAATTAGTAATGTGGTCAATTAAAATAGGACGGAGAGAGTAATTTATAAAAAAAAGGGAAAAAAGAACATTATGGGCATATCTCGTATTCATGTGCCAAACAAAGAGCATGTGTAGATATTGTTCCAACGATGGTTAATTTCAAGCATCAATGTTGTAACTCTTAATGATTATACCCTTAATTATCGGTGGCATCGGTTCATCGAAGGCATCGTTTTTTTCCGGTGAAGCAATGGCGAGTGACGGCTGTAAATAAAAGGCAAAAAAAAGTTTATGTAAACTCAGATCTACAAATACTATAACTTTATTACAAAACTTCATATAATTAACTTTATAACAAATATTAAAGATTTAAAAAGAAAGCGTACGTATTATGGCCACACAAGCAGTTCAGTGTAGGCGGCAGCTAATTCCGGCAACTCAGCGACGGCGACAACGTTTTCCGACGACTCAGCGGCTACTGTAAAAAAAATAGTCATAAATTTTATAAATATCTAGATCTACAAATTAATACTTGGAAGCACCTTTTTGACGTGGAGTTTTCTGTAGTGGTGTCGGTTCCGGTGACGGCGGCAGCAACTTTCTGGCGAGACAACGGCAGTTTTAACAACTAAATTAAAACCAACATAAATTTATCTCATATCTAAATTAAAAGAATAACATTGCAGTTTTAACAACTAAATTAAAACCAACATAAATTTATCTCATATCTAAATTAAAAGAATAACATTCGTGCAGACCCGGTTAAAGGACCACACAAAACAAACCCAAAAACCGACAAAAAGCACAAAAACGCCACAAATACCACTAATACACCATGAAACCACCAAAACTCAAACACCAATAATAGATAGGGTGGTGTTGGTGGCGGATTCTACTGATGGTGGCGACGACGGATCTGCTGGCGATTAGGGTTTATGTGTGGCGGGTTGAGATGGAAAAAAGTGGTTTGTATGAGAGAGAGGAGAGAATGGAGAAAGAATTTTTTGTAATCTTTGTTTGTGTGTTTTGTGTTACATCGTATTTATATATGGCCTGGTACTGCTACTATGATGATGATGATGATGATGTTTTAAAGGTGTTATTCTATTTTTAATTGGAGTTGTTACTATAATAAAGAGTTGTTACAAAAAATTTAAATGAGATGTTAGAAGTTTTTAAATGAGATGTATAAATATTGGGCTGTTACATGAGATATAATGGGCTCTATGAATATTAAAGGTGTTACAAGTATAACAATTGAATACATTTAATTTCTGTAGTGTAACTTCGATTCACTTGTATGTATTATTTCATAGCAAAAGACAAATCTTTCTTTAATAAATAATGTTTTCAAGATTTCATTATTTTAGTAGTTTTTCAACTTTCAAAAGGGAAAAAGATCCTCTAAAGTTATGGTCAAACATGATTGATCATGTTAAGTTTATTGTAAGTGAAAATAAATAAGTGGGCCCATGATTTTTATTAAAAGAAAAAGTTTTATGCAATTAACTTATTTGTGATTGGTGAACATGATGTATCATGTTTGACTCAACTTTAGAGGATTCTAATCATTCAAAAGAATCCTAAATTCTCTTTATAAGTAGTATAGATTGTTGTTTTAAAAAAAATTAAACGTTAAAGGGTTTCATTATCAGTTCCTTTTAAATTCAAATTAAAGTTATAACCACATTAAGTCAGTTATTATAACAATAGTAATAATAAATTAATTAAGGATATCCATTATGTTTCTACCAAAATTTCATCTTTTCTTTCTCAAACTAATTTTTTGGAGAGTAAAAAACCCGAAACCAGTAATATGTGAAGTCAAGTGAAATTGCAAGCATATAGTTTGGTTGAAGAGTTATGTGTAAAGTGAAAGCTTATCATGACATGCTTATAATTAGGGGTGTTGATCGGTTCGGTTATCGGGTTATTCGGTTTGTTCGGTTCGGTTAGTTCTGTTAAAAGTTTTTTTTAAGTCAACCCATATACTGACCCAAACCGAATTCAAATTCGGTTTTCGGTTCGGTTGAATCATAGTTCGGTTCGGTTTTCGGGTTTACCCGAATTACATAATTTATTAAAAAAAAAAAAACTATATAAATATATATAATATAATATAGTTATATATATATATATATACAAATATATTATAGCAAAAAAATTTATTTCAAACATGAAAAAACGTGTGTTTTCAATATTAGGATACAATTTTATTGAGAACTAGTTTATAAGATATAAATATATATATATGCAATATTAATAATAATTTTTTTTATATATAAAATTTTATTGATCTTTTTATATATATAAATATATAAAATATAAAATATATATATATATATATATATTTATATGAATTCGGTTTTCGGTTTAGACTGTCAAACCTATATCCAACCCGAGAACCGAATTCGTAGTTCGGTTCGGTTGGGTTTTGGCAAATTCGGTTCGGTTATTAGTTCGGTTCGGTTCGGTTTCGGTTTTCGGTTATTTCGGTTTTTTTCTCACCCCTACTTATAATCTGTACGTTAATCTTCATAATACGGATGACAATACTATGATTCCCATTTACATATGTTAAACATGGGTTATTGTCCTTTTGTTTGTTTCACAAAATTTACACACTATCACAACTAAAAAATCACCAAACATATCACGTAAAATACGTACCATATTGATGAACCTGAGGCCAAAGACAAATGGCGCAGAACAGAGGACAAGGACTGGAAAGCATACACCAAACAAGACGAGCTTCGGTCAGACAGTTTTTTAAACGAAATGGATCAGTAGGATGTGGGTTTTTATCTTTTTATGCTTTGTAAGTGACACAATGGGTATAAATTTCTACTCAACTTCTTTTATAAGTTTATGGTTAATTATTGTCCTATAATTTATATTATATTTATGTCACTTGATATTAGTCATTGTATGTGAACAACTATTTTTTTTGCCATTATGTCGAGTTCAAACCTTTTGATTTCGTGCTATTATGTGTATTAATGCGACTATACCTGCATCGTAAAATGACAATTTTACCTTTCAAAATTAGAAAAAAGTGATGGTAAAATGGTCCACAACAATACACACACTAGCACGAAATTAAAAGTTTAACGACAACAAAGGCAAAAAAAAATAGTTGTCTACATACAATGATAAACAAGTGACACAGTATAGTACCAGTGTTAATTAATGCAATTAACCCTCTAGAGTTTTAGCGACTAACTTTCATTTTTTTCTTATATATAAAGGATTAATGAAGAAATTAGGTAACTCCCATTTCGTAACAACAAGAGTTATCACGAAAGTAACTCGCAGGAATGAAACATCCCTCATTCGTATCAATCAAGGGAATTAATATGGGACGTTTTTTTACGCATTAAATTGAGAGCATTTTACATTTATGCCCTTCCTTATATATGACTTAAGGGTGTGTTTGGTTTATATATAGGAATGAGGTCGATTTTAGGATTGATATAGGTTTGAAAGTAAAATGTGAAAAAGAAAATGAATGATATTGTTACAACGATTGTTTTTATAGTAATAATATATAATACAAAAGGCATGTGAACCCTGTGGTGTGGATGCATATAAATTTTTCGACCCGGGCCCCACCACATTAATGAAAGGATTTTTGTTTTTTTTATTTTTTCTTTTATAAAAAAACAGTTTTTTCTTTCTTTTTTTTCATCATTTTTTTTCCCTATTTTATTTTCTGAAGTTTTTTTTTAATAAAACTTTCTTTTTTTTCTTCGGAATACCTCAATCGCGCTGTTTGAGCCATCAGTTCCTGTTTTTTTATGAATAAAAACTTTTAGAGTTTTGTCACGTCAAACCATCGCGCTCCGATAAGCGTACCCGTTCTTTTTTCCCTCATGCAGAAAAATTTTAAAATAAAAATTTTTGCCTTTTTTTTTCCCCGTCGAATACCCTAATCGTACTGTTGGAAACAAGTCATCGGTATTTTTTTTATGAATATTGTTTTTTTTAAACAGTTATTTTTTTTTTACCATTTTTTTCCCCTTTTTTTTCTCAAGAAGTTTTTAAAATAAAACTTTCCTTTTTTTTTCCCCTCGGAATTGTTTTCCTTTGGTATATTTTTTTGCAAAAAATTTCTCAAAATAGAATTTTCCTTTTTTTTTCCTCGGAAATATACCCTCGAATCGCAATGCAATAATGGCGCTTTAGCATTTAGTGTCCTTTTAATGCACCGGAGTGACGGAAGGTTAGGTGTTGGGTTTTTCTTTTTTGCTTTGTAGTTCACAATGGGTATAATTTCTACTCAACTTCTTTTTATAAGTTATGGTTAATTGCCTAAAAATGTATTATATTTGTCACTTTTTGTCATTGTATGTAGACAACTATTTTTTTTGCCATTATGCCGTTCAACTTTTGAATTCGTGCTATTGTGTGTATTCTGCGACTATTTCTGCATGTAAAATGACCATTTTACCCTTCAAAATTTAAAAAAAGTGAGGGTAAAATGGTTACAAAATACACACAATAGCACGAATTTAAAAGTTGAACGACACAATGGCAAAAAAAATAGTTGTCTACATACAATGACAAAAAGTGACAAGTATAGTACATTTTTAAGCAATTAACTCTATAAGTTACGACTAACTTCAGTTTTTTCTTATTAATTAATGAAGAATTGGTAACTCCATATTTAGTAACATACAAAGAGTTAAAGGAAGTAGGTAGCAGGAATGAAACATCCCTCATTCGTATCAATCAAGGGAATTGATATGGGACGTTTTTTTACGCATTAAATTGAGAGCATTTTACATTTATGCCCTTCCTTATATATGACTTAAGGGTGCGTTTGGTTTATATATAGGAATGAGGTCGATTTTAGGATTGATATAGGTTTGAAAGTAAAATGTGAAAAAGAAAATGAATGATATTGTTACACGTTGTTTGTTTTATGTATTGTAATCAAACACTAAGATTAGAATATATGATTATTATGCAAAACAAAATAACAAAACCACTTAAAATAGAAAATAATAATAGTTTTAGAAAGAGTTAGATATCTATTTATTTATACGACAATCTAGACAAGAATGTTAGAGCCCGTTTGGTTTGAAGATGAGTTTAGGATTAAGATTAGGATTGGATTTGTATTTAGGGTCCGTTTGATTTGTTAAGGGATTTGGATTTGGATTTAGATTAGGATTTCGATTAGGATTAGGATTTGAATTTGAATTTAGTGTAGGTTTTAAAAAAAAGTAGGAGAGAGAAAATATATATTTATATATAATATTATTATTTTTAAAATATATTAAAAAGAAATGTATAATTTTTTTGTAATAAAATATTTATTAAATAATATAATTGATGGAGGTTAAATTGAAGCCCACATCAATTTGGATGGGACAAAAAATGTCAGTAAAATACTTTCAAACCCGGCTAAATAATTCAGATTTGTAAAAGCCATTATATTTTGCATTGAGGACAAATTTTGGGCCCACATATTAATACCAAACAATAGATTTCACCCACCTTTCAACCTAAACCCCCTATACCTCCATACCAAACAGATCCTTAGATTTAGATTTGAATTTAGATTTAGATTTGATTTATATATTATTTGTTTTATAATTGAATATAAAATTTGAAAATCAAATTTGTTATTACTCGTATTAAATTAAGGATGAAAAATAAATAAGTGAAAATGAGACAATGAGTGACTATTAACTAGTATAAATTTAGGCCCCACATATACAAAAAAATACATACAACATGGCGAGCGATCCCAGTTCGCGACAGAGAACAAGACAGCAAGCGAGCGTACCTTTGTTCGCTTCTTCTCCACCAAGCATGAAACTTTAAGGATAACTGTAGGTCGGTGGCTACCGAAGGAAACTCCGATTCGATCTTGTGCAATCCTTGACATTTGCCTGGAGATTCAAGAGACCAAATATACAACTTTCATGCCCAATTAGGGGGCTCACGTTGATGTACCAAACAATCAAAGTTTACCATCATCCGTACACCTTTTGTCAAATACCACATACCAAACACTTCCTTATTCATTATACTTATATAAAATTGAGCAGTATTGCTTGGTGTAGCAACTGTCATGTTCAGATTTAAATTTATCTAATTACTTTAGTATTTATTTGTTTCGTGAGTATTTTATTTTTACGTGAAACCGTTAAATTTACCGTGTTTTAGCAAAAACGTCTCCAGATGCGTTCCACCAATTTAGTAAATGTAGTTTACTCGTGACTAGCGCGTTACGACTTTACGGATATATTTTATTTGTGTCGTGTGTTTAATTTTTACGTGTTACGTAAAAATTTACTTACTAGTTTATTTACTTGCATGCATGTATGAGTTTACCCTTAAGTACAAAATATCTATAGATACTATTGTTAACCAAATATTCGAAATTTGAAAATGGTTTGGTCCCACGTATAAACAATAAAGTAAAAAGAACCCTCTCTTCTCTAATGGCGGCGACCACAAATCTCCATCCTTAATTTTCAATTTTTTACTTATTGTTTCAGCGTTCTAATTCACTTAACGCTTATGGTAATCATCTTAATCCCTGATTATGATTGTTTAACATAGGCAGTAGTCGGATCTTAGGCCTGAATAATTGTAAGAATCGTTTTTATTAGGGTTTTTTTGCGATCGTCCTATTAAGGGTTTTTTCTTTTGCTTTGAATCGATTGTACGTATTGGGAAACATGTTTATTGAGGTCGGATAATTGTTTGGGTATTAAAGGTTGTGCCCTAACTGTTTTAGTTAGGGTACAATTTTGTTTTTTAAGATAGTCGTAGATCTTAGGGTTTGATTGTCGCATCTTTAGTTTTATTATTGTTTTGCTGTGTTTCTGGGTTGTAATCATGAAAAATCATGGAGGTGTTAGAGAGGGTACTACTACTATGGTAAACTTAGAAGAATTATGTTCTGTTATGAGGAGTTCTAAAGGCACTGTTGCGGGATTACATTAAGATACAACTGGTGGGGTTCATACAAACCCTAATTCTAGGTATGTATCGGTAACCCGATAATCACTTACACTTCATACTAGGAGCACGAATTCAAGAAAAGAAAAGGAAGTAGGAAGAAGTTTAGAGAGAGAAAGTAAATGAATGGTTGAATTAACTTGTAAGAGAAAGTTTACAAATGAGAACCAACACCCTCTCCATCCTTGGAGAGGGGTATTTATAGTTAGACATCATATGTTGGACGCCTAGCTTTTCTAACACGGGTCGGGCTCGGGTTTTGGTTGGGCTTAAGCCCAATACACGTGACCAATTAGATTACAAAAACGAGCCCGATTACCCTTTATAGCCTATTACAACACATAGTTAATTAAAGACCGAGCTTCCATAATTAGTAGTCGAGCTTCCTTGTTCGACTCAATATTTTGAGGCTAACAATCTCCCCCGAAGCGAGGCTTCCTGTAGATTCTGAGCTTCCATGTTCAAAAACATATTTTGAGGCTAACAATCTCCCCTAATGTATGGTCTTCAAATTCCTAAGGTGAGATCTTGAATCTTTCTTCCTTGAACTTCTTAAGATTGCTTTGTCGTTGAGTTCTTGAATCTTTAGTCTTTATTATGTTGTAGGCTTGTTCCTTCATGCTTTATGATCTTTGGTCTTGAGCCTTTGTCATTGTCTTTCGACTTTGTCTTTTGTTCCGAGATCTTTAAATATTTTCCTTGTTTGTCTTGATCATCTTTGTCACCTTGCGATCTTGTGTCTTGACCAACATGCTCATACTTTGCATCATCTTGAAAGCTTGCTAACAATCTCCCTTGATAGACTTGACATCTTAGAGGAAGATCTTGTATATCAGAGTTTGCGGAAGTCTTTGTCTTTAATTCTTGAGCTTTCTTGATTCTTGAATCTTGATGCTTATAGTATTTCTTTGTAGTTTGAGCATGAGCATGTGGTAATGAATTCGACTCTGCTAGAATGAGGTATCTCCATCTCCATCTTTATATGAATCCTGAAATAAAACAGTCAGTAATAAAGCTTGTGGATGAATATGGCTTTGTCGTTCGCCCGGATATGGTTGAATTAACCTTTGGTTCCGTGAGGACCAACCTGTGATCAGGTAGATTCAATTTAGAAGAATCTCCTTGACAAGATTTCCAGCTTTAAGCGTAAGATCCTCTAACACAGATGTATCAGATTCACCATGCTTGCATATTCTCAATATCAGAACGTCTCAAAGCAGACAGCACGATATGAGTGAATCGGTTAGTTACTATATTACCGATTGAGTCGTCAATTCATTTACTAGACCATTATCGATATCCAGTTATCACAAGTTCGATTCATATAGAATCTCGCAAGTCACCTACCGAGAGCTTGTTTGATGTTGGCTCAAGAAGGATTTCCATCTTCACTGTGAATACTTAAGTATCACTCGAATGTTCTGGCATAATCACAAGGATAAAAATGCGAGGCAAACTCATGTTAACCACTTGTGAACGAATGGTGTTCAACAAGTGGTTTTATCATGGAATGTGTCCTAAATGAGGATTTTATTTATTGATACTCTTGGCTCTAGACTCGATAGTGTGTTTTGGTTTTTAGTAATCGAAGGCAGTAGTAGACTGCCACCTATTCAATATCAACTAACTCGGAGTGAGAAAGTCAATAGAAGTCGTGTGTATCTCCGTGACAAATGAGACAAGTTTCTTTTGAGAGAAACTCGAATGGCTGGGGAGGGTTGTGCATTGCATCACCGGGTCTATGATGTCATTCTTCAATATCAGGATTCATTTCTATGAAAACCGATAGATTATGTATTGACCAGGTTTCTACCTAAATGTTTGTGGAGGGCTGCTTTCTTTACACCCTTTATTCATACATTTCTTTTTAATTCTTCAACCCCTTCAATGCTTACCAAGACGTCATTACTAATGTAACAACTCGTATTTTACGGTCAATATTAAATTTTGACTCCGTTCCTATTTTTGCTTTGAATAAAATTTTTGTGTTTTACTTGTTAGTCGATTTGGTGAAAATCGTCATTTTTAGTTATTTGAGTCTTGTGCTTCGGATATTTATCCGTTAAGCATTTTAAGAAATTAAAATTTTCATATTATTTCTCTGGAAGTCTAATTATTTTATTTTTAGTATTCCGTGATTTTTCACGCGTTTTAGCCGAAACCGTGTCAAAATCGTATTTTACATTTTATAATACTTTAACTAAATGTTTTAACACCAAATAATATATATAAATAATTAAACCAAACACCCTTCTTAATTTTAGTCTCCATCTAAACTCAAAAACAAACACTCCCTTTGGAAATTTATTAAACATTTGACCATCTATCTATAAAAGGATTTGACTCTTCTAAAAACACACATACTCAGTTATAAAAAATTTCATCATGTTCTTTGCTCTCTCTCTGGTTCGACGAGTACTCCACAAAAAACCATCAAGAAACAAAAACTTTTCCCCCAAATCTTTTCCATTTGATCTTAAATCAATCCCAAATCAACCCCTAATCATTCCCCAACAACAATTAACCACCATACATCAAGTTTAAAAAGTTCTTGATTTTATTGATTCTTGATTTTTAAGGGTATGATCTAATTAAAGAAGAATGGAGTAATAAGGGTTTATAATTAAGTGTATAATCAAAGATTGTAAGTATTTTGTTACCCCTTTTTCATTGATTCAATTATATATTGATTGCATGTGCTTGACTTTATATCTAGAATCTATGAATTATAGTGCATGTTGAATTTTTGAAGTGGATCATTGTTTGAGATGATTAGTGAATAGGGTTGGGCTAGTTAGAGGTTATTGTGAAGTTGTGGTGAAGTGAAATTGGTGTTTGGTAAGGTTTCTGATTAGGCGAATTAATGCAGAAAATCGGACAGCCATATTCGGGTGTCATAAATAATTTTAATCTAATTTTAGGCTTTTGATTATGGTAGAGGATGTTTGTAGCTTTGATTTGATATATGACACGACTTTTAACTCTTAAAAACGAAGTTTTTACGGCCAATTAAACTTAGGAAAATTTTTACTAAAAATTCAGCTTTTTAGGAAAATAATAGTTGCTGTCAGATTTTTAAATGGGTATTTTCGTCACTTTCGGGTCCGTAACATGAAAGTTGTTTGGATGGCCGTTTTACTTCTCTGCGAGGATTACTAAGTCTAAAAGTGAGTAATAACGGGTCGAAAAGCTAGAGTAAAAATCTGCGTTTTTGTATTTATTTAAATTGAATCAGACCTGATAAAAGGGCGTTTTCGTCTATTTCTGTCTAGTTTTGGGTCTCGGGTAAAACTAGAAAGTTGTTCAAAATGCCGTTTTACCTTTTCGCGGGCGATCTACGTTTAAAAAAGCCTTATGACGGGTCAAAAACTCAAACACAAATCTGCGTTTTTATAATAATTTCCTGCAGAAACTTGCAGGGGTATTTTGGTCATTTTCTGTTGGGTTTCGGGTCTCGGCTAAAACTAAAAAGTTGTCTGAAACGTCGTTTTACATCAAATTGCTTTAGAGTCCGAGACGTGAAAATGTGATTTAGCTCGTCGTTTTGGACGGGTCAGATTTAAGAAAAACGTATAATAAAAAAAAAGTCAAACTTGGCGAAATTCTTTTAATGGTCAATTAACGTTATGGAGAATAATTAAGCGTAAAATATACTAACTAAAACTGAATTTGCAACTAATAAGTGAGTCTTTCACTTTCGTTCGCATCTAGATGTCTTAATCTTTAAAATGGGTCAAAATGGGTAATTTTCATTAAAATTACATATTAGTCGGAATGGGTTAAAATGAAGTTAAACCTAAGGCGGATCATTTTAGTGGGAATAAATAAGTAAGTTTGGCGCACACATGGATTCTATGGTATAAGATTACATTCATGTCGACATATATTTTCATATACTTATGCAAATTATGCATTTGCTTATAATTTATATATTCTTCTAAATCGCGCACCATTGTTATAGGTCGCGGTTGAGACGTTGTCGTCGTTCCCTTCTTGTTGAGTTTCTTGTTTGATATTTCTATTTAAGGTGAGTTCATAGCCTCACCTTTTCTCTTTTAATGGTTTTTATAATCTGTTTTCGGGGTGAGAATGCATGCTTGTTTTACTAAGTAAACTTATTGATTTCTACTATATAAGCGTTACATGATTACTTTTACTAAAGCTTTTACTTGCTTACTTTATGACTTCTAAAACATATACGATACATGGTTGTTTACTCATGAATTTATTAAAGCTTGATTTGCTTACTACATGATTGGAGATCATTGAATATCTAATTACAAAACTGAGAGTTTTGAACACACTACTTGTTTTAAAAAGGACACAAATGTTTTTCAATCATATGCTATTCCAGATCATATTATTTTCTAAGTACCCATTAACCTATGACTTTCAATTACTGCCCGGGTGTTCTTGGAGGGGACACATACGATGGGTACATATTCTTTTCATTACTGTCTGTGTGTTCTTGGAGGGGGCACCTACGATGGGTACATATTATATTCATTACTGCCCGGGTGTTCTTGGAGGGGACACCTACGATGGGTACATATTCTTTTCATTACTGCCCGGGTGTTCTTGGAGGGGGCACCTACGATGGGTACATATTCTTGATTTCAGTTAGTGCATCGGTTTCATGAGCTTAGACAGTAGTAAAAGCATTTTTGTGTGGCTTTGTATTTAATATATTGCCATACACTCTTTAAATCTTGTGGTCCACTTCTAAACATTACTTGATTTATTGAATCATTACTTGGATTTCGGAAATAATACTCTTAAATGTTGTAACGCTACTTTTTATACTAAAATATTACTTGAATTATTTCAACACTGCTTTTACTTAAACATATGAATTCACCAACATTATTGTTGACGTTTTTGCATGTATTTTCTCGGGTTATTATATTACTAGCTGAGCATTGGGATCATTTGAGCCACACGGATACAAATATTTTTTTTGAAGGCTTTATAAATTCAGTACCATTCAATAAACGTTTTGACAATGTTTTCTAATACATTATAAATGGACATGTGTAACTCTGATATTTTATTAAATCGAATGTGACATTTTATTAAACGTCTCTTTTGAGGTCGTTCTCTGTAACTTGTGTGTATGAACTATGAAGTAGCACCCCAAGTGGTATTCCGCTGCGTTGTTGTGATTTTTGGGGGTGTTACAACTAACACCTTGTTGTGATTGTTCCAGTGTTTGCTCAATCTTAGTCGGCATTATTCCCTTATTTTCATTCATCTCTAATCATACCTAAGGACTGCTATTTATAACTATGGAGTGTCCTTGGGTAGATCCCCCCGGTTCTGGTTGGATCATAGGACTGATTCCTAACCTAACCACCTTATGACTTCAGAATCGTCGTGAAAATAAGATGTTGTTGGGTATAAGATCGAACCATAAAACCTTTTTTCGTAGAGTATAAAGCACTGTAAGTCGTTTAGATCACTTATTATTTTCAAGATCACATTTTAATTACATTTCTCCCCTTATTTTAAATACTAATTCACTTAGCTTTTGAAATACCCTGTGATTAAAATTTGTCATGAAAATTCTGTGGAGAAAACTGTTTCGGCATGAATTATATGAAATATTAACTTGCTCCCCCTCAATTTTATATATGTTTGATACCAAGTTGTAAAATGAATATAAAATTGAGGTTGAACATTGTTGAGCACACAATTTTGAAAGATTATAAATTGTCATTGAAGAATTCTTGAAAAATTATGTTCAACATTTTGAAAAACATCATGTTAGAAGACTTCTCTTCTAACGTTAAGGTTAAGCGCACTTATGCGTACCCCCTCCTTTGTCGTTCGGGTCCGAGTTGCAATCTAAGAGTGATTACAAGTCATTAAGAAAAAAATAGAAATGACATGTTTTGAAAGCATTTGAAACTCTTATTAAAACTTCATTTACACACCCGTGTCAATATTAATCGACATTTCTAGGTACGTAAATGTTATCGATTCCAAGAGACATGTCGAGAAGATTCTTTTTGGAAATTTTTTGATTTTTTGATTTTGTATTTTCTTTTTGAAATTTTATATTTTTGTATTTGTTTTTATAGGTTTTATATTTTTGTATTTTGCTTTTCTGAAAAATATTTACAAGTCGATGTTTGAAAAATATATCAAGCAAATTCATTTGTCAGAACCTCCAGTTCTGCTAGAGTCAAACATCTCATACCAATTTGTCTGACAAGATACTGAAACCTATCTTCGGGTAAGGCTTTAGTAAACATATCAGCTAATTGGTATTCAGTTCTGACAAAATACAATTCAATTATACCGTTTTCAACATGTTCCTTGATGAAATGATATCGCGTATAGATATGCTTGGTACGGGAGTGCTGCACGGAGTTGCATGAGATTGCTATGGCTGACTGAGAGTCTCAATACAATGGTATTTTATTGTAGTTGAAGCCATAATCCTTCAGTTGTGTCCTCATCCACATTACTTGAGCACAACTTTCAGATAACGCCACGTACTCAGCTTCTGTTGAGGACATTGCAGTGCAGTCCTTCTTCTTTGACATCCAGCTGACTAACTTATCACCTAGGAACTGTATTCCTCCAGAATTACTTTTGCGAGTATCAATACATCCGGCATGGTCGGCATCTGAAAAAGCTGTTAGTTCAAAGCCATAATCCTTTGGATACTAGAGTCCCATGTTAATGGTACCCATCAGGTATCAAAAGATCCTTTTAACCTCTTTGAGGTGTTTTTCAGTCGGTCTTGCTTGATATATTGCACAATAACATACTGCTTGCACTATATCTGGTCTACTAGATGTCAGATACATGAGTGACCCGATTTTACTACGGTAGTGAGTTTGGCCTACGAGTTTTCCACTCAAGTCTGCATCCAGTTTAGGTTTCGTACCCATTGGTGTACCTATGCTTTGTCCTTTTTCCATACCATGTTTTTTAAGTACCTCTAAAGCGTACTTGGCCTGATTGATAAAGATACATCGTGGGGATTTGTGGATCTGGAGTTCTAAAAAGACTTTCATTCCCCCATTAAAGACATCTCAAATCTACTGTGCATTAATTTTTCAAATCGTTTTGAAAATTTAGGGTTTGTGGACTCGAAAATAATGTTGATGTGTTTCAAAAGCTTTACATTTATAATGACTGAAAATACCAATTTTATTATAGGGAAACACACGGGTAAAAGTATAACCCACGCATGCAGTATAATCTTTTTAGGTACGACCAGGTCGTTCCACAGGGATTTGAGTAGTGTTTAAATAATCAGAAAAAAAATAAACTTTAACAATTTTGAAAGTAACTTTTGTTTTACCAGTGATAATAAAGATGACTACTTGGATAGTTGAAAATAATTTATAAGTGTTGGAAATGATTAGACCTCGGAGGTGAAACCTTAATTTATAAAAAAAGATTTTCTCGTCAGAAAACGTTTTCACAAACTAACTTAATTAACTTAAAACTTATATTTAGTTAACTAGACCAAATGTGTTACTCAAATAATCCAGTTACTAGTATATCAAAGCCTATTTGTTTATCAATTTACGAAAGTGGATTTATCGGCACAAACAATAAAGACCATAGACAAATCTTTAAAACCACATAGATCATAACGGGTCTCTCGACCTATACCGATATGATTATATAATTTAAGTTGATAAGCAAATATGGACAAGATAAGATAAAATAGGATTGCAACATAAGCTTGAGATTAAAGAGATCATGATCATACCAAACACTTATTTATTATCATTACATCACCGAGTAGTCATGAGAGATTTAGCCTCTCATGGCTAAGGAGTTCATAACATAACTTTCCTCGTTCTTGGTACTTTGATCTTGACTCTCAAAAAGATATGGTGTTATTCTTAGAGAAAGGGTTTGTGTGAGAGATGGTTTTTGTTTTTGTGATGATATCAAAATGAGAGATTTTGAGGCGCTATTTATAGGCTCTGAACATTGCAGGAGAGACAGACAGTGCTGGGTGCGCACACAAAAGATTGTGCGGCGTAACGTGGTGATTAAATGTCTAAGTATTACATGTTTATTGATGTAAGTTCTGCGCACAAGAGAATATGAGCTGGTTGCCGCTCTAGTAGGGGTGTAATAGCAAAGTAGCATTAAAGTCTTATATATACTTCACATTAGATGGAAGTGCGAGACGCACTGACAAAAGATATGCGGCGTACTTGTGAGGAGACATGCGAATTTGACTGTCTTTGACTTGAAGGTAAGTGCGGCGCACATTTGGTACTTTGGGCTTGATTGTTGATCTTCTCTTTGAAGATATGTTGTGTTCTTTAACGTAATAAGTATGTGATGTTTGATGTATATCTAGCCTCGGATCGTCATACAAGTGAACGAACCTGCAAGCAATTTTGAGCTATTAAGTATCGAAAGTTCACGAGAAATGATAAGATATATACAAATAACGCTATAGAAAACATGTATTATTTAGGCGTTATCAAATATCATCAACGTAAATTTGTACAAGTAGAATGTCCTCCCTGTATCTTATTGTGAATATAGTAGGGTCAATTGTACCTTTAGTAAAACCTTTGGACATCAGGAAATTTGAGAGTTCATCATTTGTTTAAATCCATATAGAGCTTTCCTTAAGCAGTAAACCTTTTCTGGATGATCAAGATCAACGAACCCATCTGGTTGTGCAACATAAACCTCCTCCTTCAGTGGACCATTAAGAAATGATGTTTTCACGTCAATTTGATAAATTGGAAAAGACTTATGTCCAGCATAGGCGACAAAAATCCAAACAACTTCCAAGCGAGAAACTGGAGTAAATGATTCCTCGAAATCAATACCCTCTTCCTGAGCATATCCCTTTGCTACAAGTCGTGCCTTATTGCGAATTACAGTTTGGTCTTTATCCTTTTTGTTCTTCGATGACCACTTTAGCTTGATTACATTCTTGCCAAAGGGTTTGTTAATGAGTTCCCAGACCTGGAGTCTGTCAAACTGATGAAGCTCTTCCAGCATTGCCCCTATCCATGCAGAATCAGCCATTGCGTCCTTAATGGTTTTCGGTTCAGCAGTTTCACGGTTTGTGCAAACATACACATTTCAGGATGTGTTGCAAGTTGTCGTCTTGTTTGCACATGCTTGGATGGATTTCCACGAACTTGAGATAACGGGTGATCTTTTATCCATCGGTATTTGGAAACTTATGGTTGATTGAAGGTATGCATATTTGAATTATCAATATTGCGTGAGGAAGACTCAGCAATTTCCCGTACCGATATACAGAAAGGATTGATAAATTCATGCTGTTGAACTTGTGTATCTTCTGCTTGATTATCATTGTTTTCCTCAGCATAAACATTTGTAGTTGGAGTTATCGGTTCTGTTGGAGATTGAATATTCGTTGTAGGTGGTGTGTCTCGTTGTTTAGAATTTTCGGTGGGAGAAGAAGAATTGTTGACACTTGACGTGCCTGCATTGAAAAATTCACGTACAAAGGACCGAAAAGAAGATCCAACTCTTGTTGTGACGGAACTGATGTAACTGCTGAAGGAGAAACATTTTGTAGTTGGGGAGTGAGGCCAGAGTTGTCATAATCTGACGCCTTTTGTCGTTAGGGAATGAGGCCTGAAGTGTCATTATCAATAGACGTCTCAGACATCTCTTTGATCTCATCAAATCTGAGATGTATGGATTCAACTATTAATCGAGTTCTCTTGTTGTAAACCCTATATCCCTTAGACTGAGTAGAGTATCCCACCATAATACACAGATCCCCTTTTTCTTTCATTTTGTCAAGATTTTCACCATCTATAGTTAGATAACAAGTGCAACCAAAGATGTGTAGGTGTTTAATTGAAGGTTTACTATCATTGATGATGTGATATGCCTTTTTCTCATGTGTCAGGATGATGATAGATATGTTTTGAGTATAGCATACGGTTGCAATTGCTTCATCCCAAAAGAATAAAGGAAGATTAGAAGCAGAGAGCATCGTGCGAGCAGCCTCAACTAGACTACGATTTTGTCTTTCAACAACGCCGTTTTGTTCAGGTGTTCGAGGAGTAGAAGTTTGATGCTCAATTCCTTCTTCTTTGAAGAATGCATTGAGTGTCTTGTTTAAGAACTCAGTGCCTCTGTCAGTTCGAACATAAATTACTGGGGCTTGAAGATTTTGTTGGATCACCGTGAGAAAATCTTTTAGAACTTCTGGTGTTTCATCCTTGGATCGTAGAAAGAGAGTCCAAGTATACTTGGAGTAGTCGTCTACAATTACCAGAATACATTTCTTCCCATTTATGCTAGCAACCCGCATTGGACCACATAAGACCATATGAAGCAAATTTAGCCTTCCTTTTTAACTTGGAACAGCCTTTGTCTTGAATGATCTTCTTTTTGCTTACTCAATTCACAAGAGGAACATAGTTGATCCTTGACATATTTCAGTTTTGGTAAACCAATCACGACATCCTTAAGTTGATGTAGTCGAAGTTAAAATGAGAAAGTCTTTGATGTCATAACCATGCTTGAGTTGGTGAGGCTTTAGCCATGAAACAGATTGGAGTTGATGAAGTGGTTTCTTGAAGGGAAATTCTATAGAGATTAGATCTACGCTTACCGGCGAGTAAATCGTTTCCATGAAGATATCTAACGAAACACGTAGATTTTTGGAAAGCAACCTCCAAATCCGCATCACAGAATTGACCAACTGAGAAGAGATTGTGATTGAGTCCCTCGACGTAATAAACCCTGTTGATCGTGATATTTCCTTAAACCAAATCTCCATAACCAAGAATTAGAGCAAATTGATCATTGCCGAAATGAACGGTACCTAGATATTTCTCAACAAAATTGCACAGTAGCTTTGCCCGTCATGTGCTTTGTGCATCCAGAGTCAACAATGAATAGGATGAGTTGAACAATCTGCAAGAGAATGAGAGGACGACAGAATACTTGGCAAATTGAATCCTAAAGTATTTGTGAGTTTCAAGACATTAGTTATTCTAGATGCATTATTTATAGCAAAACTAACTCTCTTTTTCACATTCTCATTCCTAACTTTAGGCACCCACTTCATTTTTGTCTTAGGAACCCATTTATATCCTGATGGGCATTGTTGTTCTATCCACCATTTCTATGCCTTACTAGTTTTCTCATACATCATCCTATAGTAGCTCTTGGAATTCTAGATAGTGAATTCTAATGCAACTGTTTTCTTAGGGGGGAGGTTGCAACAGATTTATTCACTTGACTTTTGGGTTGTCTAGATCTAATAGGCACTACTTTAGGCTTCTTAGTTCTAGCATTTACGTCATTCAAAAATTTAGAAACACAAGCATAATGATCCGAATTAAACAAACATTTTCCACAAGTAGCACAAATAGCATTAACATTAGAAGTTTTGGATTTTGAACTGTCATTACACGCAGTTACATACTTTGTTTTATTATAAATACTAGAAATCATATGGTAGTTTTCTACTTCAGTCTTCTTTAACTTCACTTGACTAGTGTTTGGCACGACCTTATCTTTCATTTGAGTGCTCCTAAGCTGTGGTCTCCTAACATTAGTTCTGTGAGTTACTCTTGTAGAGGTAGACACGTGAGGATTAGTATTCCTATAAGTCTAAGGCAACTGTGGTGCTCTAGTTTGTGTTGTCCTAGTATCAATTCGATACATGCATGGTTTAATCACATTTGTGTTTCTTACAGCTTGCCTTGCTGTTTGAGGCAAAATCTGTATAGTGACTAGTTTTGATAAACCCTCTAACACATTGGTTTTCGAAACCGACTTTGTCTTTGAAATTTTTCTCTCTCAAGAGAGTTTGAAAAAGAAGTTGGTTTTCCTAAAACTGATGGTTTTGGAATCCTTTGAGCATTTGGTTGTCGAACAACATATGGTTTATCAAACTTAGTTTCCACAGATTTTCCTTTGCATTTTTCAATGAGTTTCTTTAACTCACTTATGGCAATGTTCTTGTCTTGCAGTTGAGCTTTCAAATCTTGTATTTCGAAATATTGTTCACGTTCTTTTTGAAATACATTTGACGCTTTTTCTTTGCAAACTGTTTTATTTTTCATTTGTTCTTGACATTGTTGTAAAGCAAGTTCAAGAGAAATCGAGTGTTTTTCTAATTTAGCATAACTTCGTAAAAGCTCAGTATAAACTTCTTTACTAACAGTTTTAGTTTGTTTTGAAAGCTTTTGTGCAAGACATTCACATTCTTTGACTTTATGAAGATATAAACATTGCAATTCAGTGTGCGCATCTAAATCAGATAACGAATGCAAATAAGAACACATAACATCACTAGACACACATTCTTGCAAAAGTATATCATACATGTTTGAAAATTCTGCTTTATCAGATTCAAGTTCGTTAATTTCTTTTTCAAGGGATTCAACGTACTTTAAATCATAATGCATTTCTTGCTTAAGTTCATGAACAAATGTGAAACTATCATTCTGTGTCTTTCTGGCAAGAGGCATCAAACATGTCTTAATTAGGATTTCCATATCATGAGCAGTTGGTGCACAAAAATGATCATGAGAATGCTTTTCCCAAGCTTGATCAACAAGTTCTTTAAAATGATTTATGTTATTCTTCATTACATTATATGCGTGTCTACTTTTACTTATTGATTTAGAAACAGGTAAGAAACCTATGTTTTTGAAAAAATTTGGTTTAGTTTTCACAAAAGATTTTCTTCACATTTTCTTTCTTACTTCATTTGCATGTGCCAACTGTACATGATATTCCTGTGTCGGGGGTTTGAAAATTTCATAAAGACTATTTAGCTTTGTGTAGTCATAAGGTCTAACTTTGTCTTTATTTAATTTTGACCGACTCTTTTTTTCAAGAGTTAGAGTCTCTTCCCTATTGGGGACGAGTCTGTTTGCAGGATTAGATTGGTCAAATGGGATCACATACAAACATGGTTTTTTATATTTCCTTTTTGAGGTACATTGGGTTTGCAAAGGTGGGTCTACCATTGAATGTTGGGCCTTTGGGAGCTAACATATGAATGGTTTGGATTGATTGATTTCTTTTGTAAACAATTTCATTCAAAAACTTTAATTGTTTTTCCACTGAAATCATTTTGTCAATGTCTTTTTCTTCCTTAAGTTTCAAATACGTTATTACCTTTGTTTTCTCTTTGACAAGACCTTCGTAATGTGACTTTGTTAAAAGACCCTGTTTGACAAACTCATTGTGTTTTTCTTTGACAACTGAATTTTTATAGGCTTTAAGTTTTAAACCTTCTTTTATGTCAATTTCTTTTTGAGCTATGATATGTGTGAAAACACATATCTGTTTTATACCAAAAATGACCTTTAAAAGACCAAAATGTGCATAAAAGGCTTGTATATTGCTTGTTTTGTCTTTGTGATTGTGTAGGTACGGATAAAGCAAAAATCATAAGAAAACGGTCAAAACCGGACAAACACGGACACGAGAACGGAAGAGCACGCAAAGAGCCGAGAGAAAGCTATCAAAAGTCAAAAGTGGTCAACTCAAGTCAACCTTTGGTCAACCTAAGTCAAACCACAAAAAGACAAAAACTC
>BQNB010113023.1:7099-22029 GCA_026074375.1 Tanacetum coccineum
ATCAGGTTCAGACTCAGAAGCAGGCGGCGAAGGATTAAGAGGATCCACCTCTTCGTAAGGATATGTCAACTCCGGCTCATTTTCATCTTCCTCAATGTCGATCTCCATATCATCTTCATCCTTTTGAGGATCTTATTCTTCCTCAAATTCGTTTTCTTCCGGGTCTTCGTCTTCATCTTCTAAGACAGGCTCGGGAATAATAGGAACATCATCATGTTGATTTGGCTCAACAACGGGTACATCATGATCATGATCGGGAGGAATCACATTTACCATGATAATCTAGAAAATACCATATAATACTTACTTAATAGCGTATCACTTCTTATTACTATCGGAACACTATTTTCAAAATAATAGTTCGCATAAAAGCGCAACAAACAAAAATTTACAATTCGCAACATTCTCAATCCGCATATATCTTAGTTATATTTCAAACCTACATAATATTAGTTATCATATCATCACATGACATTTTATGCATACAACACATGAACAAATGCACCAACACATAATACTTTATGCATCCAACACATGCATAAATATCCATACTTAACCAATCACACATATAATACATACATAAATGTACTTACACATAACAATTAATAAATGTACCTTACATGTAACCAATGGAAACGAGGAGTATCGGTGTGCGTGTAGAAGCGTCATAGTTTAGTTTTTTAAAAGACTCAACCCAGTTCCTTACAACCTTAGACTCTTGACATTACTTTGATATCTAACATGACTACAATCCGAGTTTTGAAAATAACCTAGTTCTCTACAACCGAAGCTCTTGATACCAATCTGTAACACCCGCCCAGAGGGGCATTGGATTGCGCAACAGAAATTAGCAATTTGGTGTTACTAAATAGCATCCGTCACCACGATAATAGAAAATGACTCAAATAAGATGTTTACCAAACATGTGTTCCATAAATATTCAGAGTTAAAAGTGCGTTTAGGTCCCACAGAATCGCAACCACCGTCTATTACAAACCATGAAAAGCAAATTGTTTTCAAATAAAAGACATCGTTTTAAACACCACATGAGATATTGTTTTTGAAAGACCGGAACACACAAGAAGTCTTTCCATAAAATCCATCACCACACGCATGACACCTCCACGCCATCGTTGCCTTCAGCCTTGGTTACCTGGGATAAAACATGTTTAAAACGTCAACAACAAAGTTGAGTGAAATTCATAGAGTTTAAATAAATCAATAAGTAAAACCTTTGAACACATTATTAGTTCTCGGGAAAACAAAGCAACAAATGCAATGTATAGCAACTTCTTTTCTTTCACGCAATAAGCTCATGACACCGAACGTTAACAAAACATATGGCATTTCATATGCTAAAAGGTGCCCCAAACAAGGTATTATTGTCATATACCTACTATATTTCTAATAACAAAATTTCCTTTGACAGGGTGGTCACAAGGATTCAAACCCCGGACAGGTTTGTCAAACCCAATAGATCTATTTAATGCATTAGCGTTTAGCTCACAACAAGGTAATTAACGGTTCATGAAATAAGGGACTTCGACAATAGCAACTTATGCGGAAACAATCTCGTAATCGGGTTCAGCATACCATAAAATCATATGTGATTATAAAAACTGAACATGTATCCCCCTCGCGGGTTTTTAAAACATATAAAACACTTAAAAGCAAGGCAATGGAACGGTCCACCTTCACCAAGATCCATCAATCAAGTCAATCAAGCGCTAGAAACTATCACTGTCCTAAAACCGCGACCTATATAATACATATATAGTCGGCACGTGACTGAAAGTATAATTTTTCATATATTGCATACTTGCAATACATATGCGTGTATTACTAGTTAACGAACTTACAATCCATATACACATTCTCCAAGTGCAGACGCAAAACATTTCTCCTTGACCATTTAATCGTTTTTACAATTTTTCCGGAAGTTTCTATTTTACAAAGTTACCGAAAGTAAGGATAATATAATCCGTACTTCATATTCGTTAATCATTTACTAACTATTACTAACCAATTTGCCTCCATAAAAACTTTATTTAAAAGTATACTCAATTTTGACTTTCAAAAGTCAAAGTTTGTAGTTGACTTTTTACCCCAAAAATACCCAAACTTGACTCGGTCGTAAAACGTTCGTTTTTAGGAGTTACAAGGCCCACCTTATATCAAAATAAACCTTAGAACATTCTTTACCATTATCAATAGCCTAATTTAGATTTCAAAAATTTCTTGACACGCTATGAAAAAGAAACTTTCTGGTCAACAAAAGTCAACCGAAAATCATACCAAAACCCATTTTTAGCAAAATCTAACTATCTTATCGTTTAAGAAGCCTAAAAATGGTACCAAAACTAATCAAACACATGTTCATAAATACTCAAAATACTTTTCAAATCAATTTTGCACTTAATCATCTAGCAACAATCAGAACATACCATAATATGAACAATTAACAAAAACATCAAAACGATACTAGAAAGACTCACAAAGCAAACAAGAAAATTTTTTGGCTTCCCCCTTTGTGTTTAACTGTACTGACGAGCAAACCCAAAGACACAAACCAAAAACCTTTTTTCAAACACAACCAAACTCACGAATAACACTTAACTAGCCAACTAGTAGACATTCTTTTTAGATCAAAATCACAAGAACTAGACCCAAAAATATAACTCTTCAAACTTAGTGCATGTTAGGTTTCTTTAGTGGGATTAGTAGCTCTTTGAAATAAGGATTAAAATGGTATATAAATTTAATGTAATAGCATTCAAAAATAAAAAGTGTGTGGTGTTTTATCCTTGTGGCCGTACCGACATTAGAGAGGGTGAGTGGAGAGAGAGAGTGAAAATTTTGTGAAAAAGAAATATTGAATTATTGGGTTCTATTATAAAGAAAACGCTGCTTTGGCTCCTTGACAAAACTAGTCCTTCCATCTTTAACCTCCTTTAAAAAAAGTAGTAGCAAGTCATTTTTCTTTTACTGAAACTCACATACAAACTCGGGTCACACCGACTTTATAAATTTTTTAAATTCGTCCCACTAATTTTTACTTTAAAACCTTTAATAAGAACGTTAAACCTTGTAAAACACACATTTAAACAAACTGTTTGTTACAATAACTCGGGGGAACTCCGTAAAATACAAATAACATATATACCTCTCGAGCAACCAAAGACGTTTTTTCTGACTTTCTAGGATTGCTAACAACAAATAGAAAACACAATCACGGATTAAAATTACCTTATAAAAAGGAAAATTCTCATGCAATCCATATATAACAAAACGACTATAATTATTTATGTATAAAAATAAGCCTCATAGCTCGAGATAAACGTTGACCTGAAACTCGGTTTGTTACAACCACCGTCGCCGCTGGCCACCACCACTTGCTGCTTACCGCCGTCTCTACTAAACACCACCACCCCTGTTGCTTCTAAGGTATTCAAACACATTTACGATTTCGATTTATTTTTTTGTTACTTTATTTATTTTTTGTAATTTTGTATAAATTTTAAATGTGTAATGTTTGGATTGAATTTTTCATCTTTTGTTGTTGTTTTTGTGATTTTTCTACGAGACATATAATACATCATGTAATCATATTAGTTATTTGGCTGTAACTTGGATGATGCCCATAATGTGATTGATCAAATGTCAAGGTACATAGAAAGAGGAAACTAATCCAAAATTAGTTGGACCCCATGGTCTAAATGAATGCTCCAAGGGTTTAATCTCAAATAGATAAGCTCAAGAGAATAAAAAATGGGGTTTTTTTGAACTTTTATGTGTCCCCATACGACGTAAAAAATAAGCTAATCTAACAACCGCCGATTAAACAATTATTTTATTCCTCAAATTGCAACCATTGCTTTTCAGAATGCAATTAAACACCTTATGCATTTGTAAATAAGCAAAGAACTATTAGTTTGTTACGGTAAAATACCAGTTTGGCGCTTGCAAGAGTCGAATGGTGGAATGTACAGAATTTGGGTGTTCGAGAGACAAGGTACTATGCATTGCAGGCTCATAGAGTCGAGAGTATCCGCATCTTGACGGGGCAAATAATTGGATTTTCAGCCATGGCGGGTTGACCCTTCTCTTTAGCTACGGATTCGTGGATTTTGGTTAGTAACATTATTGTTGTCTCTTCGATGCCACTGATCTCTTCGTTGCCGCCGTTTATGGTGTGTGCCTGTCGATCGTGTGTGACGATGAGCACTTAGGTTGTGATTCATAATGAACAACATTCAATCAGGTGAACTAAACGCAAGATAGAGTTGTTTGAGAACAACATTCTAAAGAAAATTGTTCATATTGATCAGATGGCGGGGCGTTTATCCTAACACAATGCCATGGAGTTTTTTTCGGCTTATAATTTATGCCACAGTTCTTTGTAGTCATAATTGCCTTTTCGTTGTAGTCACGGCGAGGAAAATTGTTAACATTTGCAGCCCGTGGGTGGTGTTAAAGAAGACGAAAATATGGCTTATGAAACATAAAGCAAGAACACATTGGTTAGCACTTATGTAGTCGCGTATTGCTTATTTGGATTTTGGGCTATGTTCATAAACTCACTTTTGTGGCTTGTTTTGACTTATAGTATAGCCGAAAAGTTTCAAAATAACAATAAAAGTGAGATTATGAAACATATTTCCCAAATCAAATAAGCCATACTCTGGCTATTATAAGATCCCCCTCCTTCGAAAAGCCCTTGTTTAAATGAAGAGTGAAGGCTGAAACTACACTTAATATGCTGAATATCGAAAGTCTGAATGAAGTTGTGCCTTGGATGGGAATAAAACACTCTTAGACATACGAATGAGGCTCAAGCGTGTAAAAGAGGCTTAGGAATTTTGTAAACGGCGTCCTAGCCTCTTTTCCCATAATATTGATTTATTTATTCATATAATAAAGCCAATTTTATTTCATTTCAACCCTTTTTTAATATCAATGACCTTTCCTAAAGGCTTATGATTGTTGAACTGAGGCGAACGATAGGGTAATTAAAGACCCGACCGTAACTTGGCGAGGCAATCACAGATGGCGTAGTATAAATGGTTACTATGCAACCGGGTTTTCTTTGCAGCCATGGCGGGATTCTGATCTTTCTGTGACCCGACCCCATTCCATTTAGACATCTGAGCCTAATTATTTTTATAATTTGCAGTTTGCATAAAACCAGACAAGACTTTTACCGTCGACCTACCAACACCATAGCTTAAACTTAGGTTGCACATATTCTGAAACGGACTGAATTTCAAAGATCTAAGGGTTTTTCTGGGTTACGATCCCTTCATTTTGATTTAATACGAATTACCATTAATTTTTAAAAGGTATAATTTGATAAGTGTGTGCTATAGTCCAGCCGCTACTAGCACGATTGTTGGTATCGGATTTTTGAAGCAACTTGCAGAAGCTCTTCTATGGACAAGGGTGTGAGATGTAGATTAATAAAGGAGTAAGAGTATTCGATGACCCTAGCTTGCTTTCCGGAACAAACTTCTGAAAACTGTACCCGCGTTTCTTAAATTGCAACCATTTTTTTCTTATTTAATGTTAAAATTGTCTCAATTGTGCTCTTTTAATTTTCGATGTATGCTACAGTATCTTCAAGTACGTTAAGAGAACCGGTGCGGGGAGTACAAGAAACGGGAAGGTGTGATTTTTTTGTTTAAATGGACCGTAGGCCAGTTAGTGTATTGCTGTTTTAGTTGTAATATACTTTTTTTATTCTTATAGAGATTCAATCTTTTTTGTTTTGATTGTGTATATTTTATGTTTTTACAGTCCTCCTTAAAACTTCTGAATTTTGCTATGGTTCCAGACAAGTATTGAATGGCACGTCCGGCATCATAGCTTCTCAGATTTGAGAATTCGAAACAGCTTCCAAGAACGGCACCAATAGTGGCTCATACACACCTCAGATTAAATCATATAGATAGCGATTCTTGGAGGGTCCCAGATGTGCATACAAATTGATACCTAATATTTTTAAAAAAAGTTTAAACTACGCATCAGTCTTTCTCTGTTGGACCTTTTTTTCCAGTCAGTTACTGCATCTTACTCTGTGTCATTCTAATCGCATGCATATGAGCTCTTGAAAACAATTACAGTTACTGGATGGAGCGGGAACAACCTCGCTGAGTGAAGCAGGTATTTCTTATGTTGGATCCTTTTTTTCCTGTCAGTCTATGCTTTCATTTTTTTTAAAAAACTTTAGAGTACATTTTCTAAAACTAAGCGCAGTGCAAATGAGGCGCACTTGAAACCATATACAGTTTAATGGATGTAGCAGGACATCGCCTGAGCTGATGCAGGTATTTCTTATGTTTAATCTTAAATTGTATATCAGTAAGCCCCTTATGTGTGATTACGATATTAATCTTAGTTCAGAGTATGTGCATACTTATAATTTGAGTTTAGGTCTCCATAAGAAACTTTTGTTAGTGCTTTCTCCAAGCTTCGATCGTTTTCTGCTTAATCCTTTAAGTGAGACAAATACAAGTGTTAATAACTTGATACTAAAAGCGCCTACCCGGACGCCTCTTTTAGATTCGTTGATCTGATTTGTATTCATAGTTTTGGTATTTAATACCTATTACCTATAAGGTCAAAAACAATTAACTTTCTAACATGGTATCCAAGCTTGTGTACACTTTAATATCCTTTATACAACCGACAAGGAACATGTTATTACAAATACCTTCTTATTTTGTGTATTCATAGCACACATTACATTATTAAACATAATGCAGAATGTTTGAAGTTTTCATTGCAGGTATTTGATTGGCGATTTGTATCCAAATGTTACTGCCAAGACAACTTAATATATTTTCGCCATTATGGACAGTAGGCCACGGTTTGCGAGAGCTATGTGAACTCATCAGAAATTTGATTTCACAAGGAGAAATTAATTACTTTTGTGCTTTTAATTAATATTCTATTTAGTGTACATGCAGAAGCCGTTGCCAGAAGAAGCTTAGAAAGATACTACTGCAATGAACTCAGAATGTGTGTCCGTTGTCCTGCAAGTAAACAAGTTCGTTTAATAATGAAAATGTAAATATATAGTTATAAACTTGCAAGATAAGTTGATTCGCGTTTTAAATCTGTTCAGCCTCAAGTAGAGCAGAGCCATTACAATGGTGGATGCTATGGGTACGGACAAGGACATGAAACTTACGGATATGCTCAAGACCTTGCTAGGTACTATGGAGGCTACGCAGCATGATATGGTGTATACCCACAGGCCCAACAGCATCCCCAAACACAACAATAGGTAAGCTAAACACAAAATTAAAAAATGGAAACAACATTATCCTTTCTTGATCTGCTAAAAAAGATCTGCGGGTATGGACCGGGCCAAGAAGGAAAATGATCATATAATGATCGTCAGGGGGTGTTTGGATTTTGTAGTTTCACTATAAAATAAGCAATCACGAACTGTGAACAACCCCTGCATAAGCAATTTCAGGTTACGTGTTTCGCGCTTCTTTTATAAGGAGTAGTAACACATTAATAAGTTTTAGTTGGTAATCCCAAACACCCCTACAAGTACTCATTTGTACATGTATGCTATAATTTTTAATCTCAAACACCGCAATGGAAGCAAAGTTAAAGATGACGGCATTATCAGTTATATAACCAAAAGGTGAGCGACATGCTGTATGTTTATTCTTTTTTTTAAAAAGATAATAGTATTTGACAAATAAGTTAATTACCGTGTAACCTGATTATATTTTTTGGCAGCAATACTTTGAAAGCGACACCTTTCATGTCAATCACTAAAAGTTCAGTTAGACTAAAGCCTTCTTTGATTACAACGTCGATATGAACTAGCTAAAAGTAATGCACCTGGACTACGAACTTAAGTGTGTGCATTATAGCCAACCTTGGTAGTAAGGATTATCGCTACTTGGAGTTGGCAGGATTCCGTTATTTTAACTCTATTTCGACATTTTGATTTAGATGTCCAGTGTTGTTGTGATAATTGCAACCACAGCATGCTTACATGCCCTCAATATCTCGTCAGTAGTTTGAAATAATTCAAAAATGTACCATCCGGCTAAATCAATGAAACTGTTAATAGGCTGAATTCATTTTTTTTATCCTTACAGCCCCTCGACACTTGAATCCCATATTTGTTGTCTTTGTAAGAAACCCTTTTCCCACAAATGCAGTGAACTGTAACTAAGTCCACTTTTCGTATGCTTCCATTGATAATGTCATCCGCATAATTTAAACACGGTTTCAATCTGATACTAGATGGTCTGCACACTTCACTACAAAATTAAGTTACGGACTGTGCTGGGATTTTTTTGAATACCAAAAATGTAGGTTAAAGGGGCTGTTTGGTATTGGTTATTAAACTCTCATGAAAAGGTTGTTTATAATTGGTTTACTGAAACTGTTCTTAAAAATAGTTATTTAATATTTTCTTTGGATGATAACAATTTGGTATTCACCGATACAGTTGCCAACACCCTTTGCTACCATAACGACAAGCACAACATATTAATCAATAGTAGTGTTTACTTTATGAATCGAGTGAAAGGTGCAAATTAAGAGTGTTTTGTTCGAGTATGGCAAACTCCGATTATGATTGCTCTAATGAGTGTATAACATAAAGGCAAGTGCACTACTTTTATTTAGTTGATTTGCATATATATAGGATACTGGTAAACATAGAATAGACAAGCATTTGTGTCCTACAAATTCAGGTTAGTGAACACATTTACAACAACTTTGATTTAAAATTCATGTTTGTATATAGTGCAAAGTAGTGTTTTGTTAGCTTGTCAAATGTTATTTGCATGCTTGAAAATGAATTCGCAAAATGCTCTCTGCTCATGTTGTTATGCAGCTAAAGGTCTACAGAAATCCGAGGTTTATATTTTAGGGTATGGTTTTTTTGTGTAGCTGTGACTTTGATAAAAATATGCTTATTTTAGGATGCTACTCGATCACGGGCGACTATCTTCATGCGTCAGCTGGCATCAATCTGCCGTCCGTGCACGCGCGCGAGACTCTTACACATAGCTTACCAACATACGACCTACAAACAACTATTGATCACATGACATCGAGCCGTCTTACTCACCATCACAAATTACCTCACACAAAGGTCACGCGAAATATCTCACACTTTCTACAGTGCGCTCTACCTCGCTGCGACTAGCCACATGACACTTCTCTAGAGACTCGCAGCACATGACTTCAGCATCTTCGTATTCTCTCTCAACTGTATCTAGACTACAAATAGGCGTTCATGCATCGAAAACACAGTTCACAGACACACTCAGCTAACGGACTATCTGCACAACATGTACACATATCACCAGTCTCACACAGATGCCCTCCTTATGAACACATCCTGAAGACATACAAGCTGCGCGTTCTACATACACCACAGTCTAATCTGATCTAACACCACACATAAGTGCTCTTATACACTACTCAGAAGCAGTTTGAACTATTGATCAATGATTATCGATACTGTAGACAAATTGCGCTCTCAAGATGACACACTAATCATTATATGATGATTCTTCTCATCATGTATCTCTTTTGTAGAGTTCAAGTTTTAAATAAATACAATGCGCCGACTATCGTGACGGTGAAATTTGACAATCGAGGTTCTTCACTAGTAGGATTGCGACATCTATCCACTAGGACAGAACCCGTCAAGAGCGACGATGGTTCACTTCCACACATCTTCTACGCGACGGTTTTCCTACTCGTCTCTTCTCCTCACTATGCGACACAGTCTATCGTCACTCCGATTTGTAGAGCTAGTGGTGCCGTCACCTTTTGTGAGTTCGTTTTTACAGATGTCGATATTAGTATTGCAGTCACTTCGTGATGCCATAGTAGAGTACTCTAGCTTCTCTCCTACTACAGCCATCTCAAATCGCCATACTCCAATGAGCTCACACACAGTAGTACTAGTTACAGTAGAATAGTACTCTTCCGAAGAGTTCAACACAAGACAGCACATTTACTGCCACTTGACAAATCTGCGCATCTTCTGTTTCAAGTTGGAACTAAGAGTAGACTCGTCTCACTATCTAGTCACAGCGAGAATAGAACAACACGACGAGACAGGCAGAAGACTACAAACACCAAGCGACAATTGTATCATGACTTCGATTACTAAGCTAAATGACTATAGTCACACACAACCATAACGCAAGTCCAATGGACTTCTTCGAGAGTTCTGATAAACGACCGGAGACTACTGTCAGACTCTCGATGTGTGATGCAAGATACATTGGCGACTCTCACTCGGACACGCACTGAGACCGGCTGGTGAATTAGTAATCTGAGACACGACTCTAGTCACTGTCAACCAAATGAACTTAAAAAAGAGTCAATTTTGCGATACGTTCTAATCTGTAGACAGTATGAGACTGACTTAGGAGAATGCATCTTATTACTGAGACAGTATAAGCGAGCAAAATTATATACTCTTCAAGATCACATTAATTTAGAGAGAGACTTTGTTCTCATGGAGAGAGTATGTGGCTTACGCGCATGTAAGATGTACTTATGAGAGTTCTTCACACATCTGATATAACATGTATGAGATCCTCACTTACAGATTGGAGTCACAGTTACTGTTATCATACAACTCATAGTCAATAGCAATTATGTGTATAGCAGTGATATACATTTATTAGTTGGCGGAGTGTGAGACAGGAGTAGTGCGCATCTTTTTAGGTCTGACAGGAGAAGTGTGTAGATGAGTTTAAATGACTCATTTATACTTCGAGTTTACGATATAACTAATCTAAAGACACTCTACCTAGAGAGTTGTCACCAAAAAGATAGCGTGTAGAGTGTGTTGTGCGACATAGTACATTTACACAGTATAATAACAGGAGATCTACATCTCTATATGAATTAGGATATTATTCTCTTACTGAGTTTAGGACACGGGAGTCTTGTAATTATTTTTTTCATTTAGTTCTTATAACATGGGCATTCGTGTGTGCAGGTCTGGAGGAGACTAGTATATAGATAGGATTGTTTCTGGTTCAGGATCATGATTATGAATTTAATATTTTCTTTTACTTATAGCTGATATACACATATGCGTTAAGATGTCATATGGAGGATGTGTAGATAAATAGCACTCTGTTTGATTGGTTTGGTGGTGGAGGGTCACAAGAGAATAACATTGTAGATTTGGAGATCAATTATTTATACTATTTTTGTTGCTAATTATACTATATACAATAGTACGACACACTTTGGAGTGAGAGGGTATGAGGTGAGGAACATAGACTATTACGTACTACGCACAGCTCTGGGATTGAGATTTGCGTGTAATTCTTATTTAACATAGTACAGGTGAGTCATACACGACAGTTTCACACAGGATTTGAGTCAAAGTGGGGATTGGGATCATAAAGAGTACTCATACTACATAACAACACAAATATGATGGTAATCTTGTACATCTCAGAGTAGTCTGATAGTGATACAATCACAAGTGGTGACAATCAATGCACTCTGGACGTTGTGTACTGTCAAGAGAGTTTATATGTTGGATGTATGCACTGAGTATAGTGTGTGAATTCTGACACACTAAGGCACAGTATGTTTCACAGAGATAAGCGATGTAGCACACTGATAGTTATCTATTATTATGCTCTGACAAGACTTGGTATTAGTGATAGTGAAGTATAGGAGTCAGTTGCTGTCTGTTCTGAGTGAATTGGAAGGAGTATTAGTTATATGTTTAGTATGTGCGTTGGGGGATTAGAGACTGAGTGTGTAGATGGTTAGGTGAGAAGAGAGTGAACACTTAGATAGGGTATCACAAGTATAGTTTGTGGGGGCTCTTGGATTTAGAGAGGTGAGGTGGGCACTTAGGTCATGGAGGTATATTTGAGAATGATGTATAATTTTTAGTTTGGGGGAAGAATTGGTTTGGGCAAGAAATATGAGTGGGGTTTTGGAATTAGTTTTAGTTTTGGAAGTAATTTTTTATTTTTGTAGTTATTTTATGTTGATTTTTGAGTTTAAAAATGATTTAGGTAAATAGGATGTGTATTTATATTGTATAGAATAGGAATGAATAGAGTTAAATGAATGTGAGATAGTAGAATGAGAAGGAATAATAATGTATTTTTGAATGTGTTAAATGTTTAATTATCAAGAAGTAGATAGTTATTATAGATTTAGTTAGGGGTGAGTTTGAATGTAGGAAAGGTTGTATAAAGGATGGAAAAGGGTAGATTTATGTTATGGAAATGTATGGTAATTATAAAGTTGAAAGGGTGGATGGAATTTTCGATGGTTTGTTCAAAAATGTTGCATGCGGGTTTAGCTAAGGTAAAATCGCGCACCTTTTATTTTTGCAAACATGATTGGGATGTCTTCTAGTCGAACGTCGTAGTCGGATAAGTAGCTTGTTTCATCCATAGTGCTTGTGACTATGCCTTTCCGACCTACTTATACGCTTGGTAAGGGATATAGCAAGAGCGGTTTATTTCTTTGAGAACCAAGATGTCAAACAACATCCCACGAACGTACAAATACCGCTAGGGCTCTTTCAATCCACATAATCTCCCGCATGATCAGAGTCGGCATATACTACTGTTTCTATGCCGGTCCCCTTAGGATACCATAATCCTAAGTGCGTAGCGCCTTTAATGTATCGAAAGATACGTTTAACCGCTTCAAGGTGAGAGGTTTTGGGAGCCTCTTTGAAGCGGGCACAAAGTCAGACACTAAACATGATATCGGGCCTACTTGCCGTTAGGTATAATAAACTACCTGTCAAGCCTCGATATGTGGTACTATCTACCGACTCACACTCTTCGTCTTTCGTGAGTTTGGTATCGGAGGACACGGGGGTTTTCATTGGTTTAGATTCTTCTAACCCAAATTTCTTAAGCATTTCTTTAATATATTTAGATTGATTAAAGAAAATACCATCTTCCATTTGTTTTATTTGTAGTCCAAGGAAGAAGTTAAGTTCACCCATCATGCTCATCTCAAACTCGTCATGCATGATTTTGGCAAATTCATCACATGTCTTGATAAGTCGAACTGAATATGATTTAATCGATGTATATTTGAACAATGATGAGGTTTGAACTTTTCTTCTTAGTAAAAAGAGTGTTATCTACCATTCCTATTTTATATTCATGTTTAATAAGGAAAGCTTTTAATCTATCATACCAAGATTTGGGTGCTTGTTTAAGACCATATAAAGCTTTCTTTAGTTTATAAACATGATCCAGTTTTTCAAAGTCAATGAATCCTAGAGGTTGTGCCACGTATACCTCCTCATTGATAAAACCGTTCAGGAATGCACTTTTTACATCCATTTGGAATAGTTTAAAATCTAAGGCACAAGCATAAGCTAATAATATTCTAATGGACTCAAGTCTAGCAACCGGGGCATAAGTTTCATCATAATCGATGCCCTCTTGTTGGTTGTAGCCTTGAGCAACTAACCTAGCCTTATTTCGAGAAACAATACCGTTCTCGTCTAACTTATTTCTAAACACCCACTTAGTTCCTATAATTGTCATATTCCTAGGTTGTGGAACTAACTCCCAAACGTCGTTAGCAATGAATTGATTTAATTCTTCTTGCATGGTGACTATCCAACTTTCATCTCCTAAGATATTAAAAGCGATCAGATCATACCAACACTTAGCTCATTATCGTAACTTCACCGAGCAGTCATGAGAGATTTAGCCTCTCATGGCTAAGGAGTTCATAACAAAAGTACACTTTACATAAACTTCCATTATTTCAATAACTAGGTAAGAAAATCGTCTTCGTTCTTGATCGTTAGATCTTTTCCTTCAAAGAAAGAGGTGTTTCTTGGTGTAAGGGAAGTATGTGTGTGTAGGATAATTTGTAGAATGGATAGATAGTGAGGAATGAGTGCTTTGAGGATGAAAATTCGTCCTTAATCTATAGGCAATTTTAGGTACAAAGTGCAGCGCACTTAGGAAAAAGTGCGGCGGACTTTAGGTGTTAATGCGATAGCATTTAATGGCTTTTACTGGAAGTGTAGCCGCACTTACAAATAAGTGCGGCGGTTTTAAGGAGTTAATGTGATAGCATTTATTAGACTTTAATTCTTCAGACTTTGGGAGAAAGTACGGCGCGCAATATTATAAGTGCGGCGGTTTTGGCTTCAAAGGAAAGTGTGGCGCACAATATTATAAGTGCGGCGGACTTCATAAACTTTAGCTAAAAATCTTTCTTTTCTTATATTCGCCTCCCAAAGTGTATAGATTCTTGAGCTTGAGCCTGTAGTGTCTTCAAGTGAACCTATAAGCAATTCAAGCTAATTAAGTACCAAAAGTTCACGAGAAATGATCAAATATACATAAATAACGCCATAGAAACATGTATAATTTGGGCGTTATCAAATCCCTCCACACTTAGCTTATTGCTTGCCCTCAAGCAATGGAAGCGAAAAAATAAAATCATTTGTCATGACGTGGAAATTTTTTGGATTTTAAGAGAGTTTGCATATTAGATAACTTTTCAGGCATAGACTTATAACATAGCACCTCATATAAGGATAGTGTTTGATTTTAAATTCACTCAGCCACTCAGATAGAGTTTAAATATGTTTTTGTGAAGAACACTAAATTTGCACAAACATAATCTAGACAGCTACCATAGGCTTGTACTTAACACATAAACTTGACCGAAGGGTGGAACTTGGGTACTAGAGAGGATCCAATCTTCATGCGCCGAACATAAGCCTTTATTTCTTTTGAACTATTATAACTCATATAGAACTTTTTTTTGTCATACCATTACAACTAAGGCTTAGCACAGGAATTTCTTCATTTAACTTTCAGATATTTCAGCAACATAGCATTAAAAGGAGTGCTTGCAAGATACATTTCATGTGATAGTCTTCGGTCTAGTAAATGATGATT
>BQNB010113024.1:0-16381 GCA_026074375.1 Tanacetum coccineum
CTCTAAATGACTTTTTCTCTCTAAGTCAAATTAGCCAACCCATCATCCATTACTTGTGTTATGATCTCTTGTATACTACAGATACGCCGTATCCAACCGACTTCCAGACCTTATAAATAGAAAACTCAAAAACAAGTTTTTAGTGTGCTAAATCATATTCTCGATACCTAAACCATAAAAGTCAATTTTCAGAGGAGAAAAAGAGCAGAAGAGGTCGAGCAACGTTATCAATTCCATAGAAGACATCGTGTAATTTCATATACTTTAGTAATCGTTTAGTTTATGGTATCATTCGTTAACTCGGTTAGTTTACCTTGGCTAGATAATTACTCTTGTATTTATTATGACGTTTGAAGGCTAATACCTTCGGGTACTAGCCACTATTATGAAGATCTGAATGTTTGGTATTTGTTTATCTCGATTTCTTGATTTATCATTGTATGCTTATTTATGTTTATCAATTTATACTTGTTTACTCGCTTTTGTATGCGGCATATCATTCAATTGGATCTAGTGAAGCAGACCAAGTAGATCTAGAGTCCGGGATAGCTCTCCATATAGTAATTTATATATCTAGAATTATAGTTACACAAGTATTGTCCTTCTAAGTCTGTGTCTAGGATACGCTTCGGGCTTAACTAGTTAATTGAATATTGCCAATGGTTTATTGATCGTGTTGACTAGCAGGTGACCTAGATAATTTAACAAGTAACGTTCTGATTCCATTGGATAGTTGGACAAGTGGACTACTAGTGTATGAATTGCCATTAAGCGGTAAGTGGGTAAAGTCTCTATAAGCTAGGGTTTAACAAGATCAACATTGCTTTAATTCCTAAGATAGATTATAATCAGCAAATAAGGATGCTTTATGCGGATGCTTTAATTGTGACAGAATTAATGTGTCTAAGTTTTAGGATGATGTAACATCTAAGTCTTAAGAATGATATGTCACCTCGAGAGAAGAAATCATTGCATTTAATAAACAAACCAACTTTCTAATCGGATTAATAATGGTTAATATAGTTTTCTTATATTTTGCTCGACCGCTCTTTTATCTTTTGTTAATTAGCTCGCGTGGGTTAAAGTGTCTTGAATTGATTGTAGTCACCAACCAAACCGTGCCAGTCTCTCAGGCTGAAAACCCCTTTTTCTCGTTAGAATTAGGAACTAAGACTGACATAGGTTTAGAATAGAGTAGAATTAACATAGATTAGATAACCAAGATATTAATTAAATTGATAGATTTAATCTCGCTTCATGTGTTCGACATCCTAATTAATTTGATATTAAACTACTACTGATCGGGTACACTGCCTGTTAAAGTGTTGTTTTTGGTTTAGTCGGCAAAATATAAATTTAAACTTGAATCAATAAAATATACACCACACAACGACACATCAATATGTTGAAGGAATGAGGGAAAGGTAGGTGCTCCAATTATATAGGTTAAAGGAATGAGAAGAAACATGAGAAATAAGGTTGAGGTGGTTTTGTGTTTCTTTGATAATTTAGGAGAGGTCATGATAGATGAGAAGAAGGCATGATAGAATTGTAGGTACTTCAAGTATATAAGTAGAAAGTATTAGACGAAACCTGAAGGTTGAAGGTGATTTTAAAGTAGATGAGGTAAAGTATTTGGAGTATGGATGAGCCCTTCATCGTTTTTGACCATCTCCAATCCTATCTTCCTATAAAGGTGAGCTTGCATCATCCTAGTGAAGTCTTCTATCATCCTGTTTTAACCAACTCCATGATATTTACCCACATATCTTCTAGCTCCCCTTGCTCATTGCGTCCCCATGATAATATCATTCCTTGTATATTGACTCTAATGGATCCATAGATCAAATAAATTACCATCAATGTTCAAGAAGTTCGATGGAATTTAAATTAGTAGAGCGCTTGCAAGTGCTATCCCTTGGTGTATGCTCCCCCTTGTTTTAGACAAGTGCGCCATACTTAAGAGCCCCCCGCGCACTGCACACACACACACACACACCCCACACATCATCATATATATATAAGCCAGATGAATAAGTGGGGAACTAGGCATGCACTTTTAGATGTTATGATTCTAAAGTATGACACTTTGAAAGAGAATTGGAAACTAGACACATACAATCAACCTATATGATGAAATAAAAAAAATCAAGAAAGACAAATGTTTAAGACTAAGAATTCGATACCGGATTTTATAATCGAGAGAGGGATTTCCGTTTATTTGTTGAACACACAAATATTATCATGGATTAACCTTTTATAAAAGAAAATGAATGAAACTTAAATAACTTGGCAAAATATGCCAAAATATATACTTTAAAAGGATAAAAAGAAAGATAATACGAGGATGGAGAGATATTGTCTTATGAAGAGAAAGAAAAAGATTCCATAGAGCTATAAATGTAGGAAGGATGATCAAGACTAAAAGAAGAAAAAAAAAAAAAAAGGAGTGTGTTGACAAGAGGTTGTCAAAAATGATTGATATATCATTTGCACTAACAATTGATGTGCATGTGATCCTATCGAGACAAAGGTAGATGATTGAGAATTCAAAGATTTGTTTGGTGTTTTGTTGGTTGTTAATGTTGAGGAGCAAAGGTGGGTATTTGAAATGGAGGATGGAAGTATCTTTCAAAAGTGAGGGAGAATAGAAAGAGACACAACAATGTAGTGAATTCAAAAAACACTTGAAGATTGAAATATCTTCTTTATGTTTCTTTCTCTTTCTAGAAGTGAAATTTTGAGAAATGAGTGACATTTGCATTAGCAATTACTTAAATATTTCGGAAGAAAATATTAAGTTGTCAAGCGATGTAGGAGGAATTTAATAGTACAGACATTAAAAGAGAGAAAAAAACGTTTAGAAGTGAGAAGAAACGTTAGAGGTGACGAGACTTATTAGAAGTAAAAAGGAACGTTTAGAAGTAAGAGGAAACGTCAGAAGTAGAAAGACTATTAGATGTGAAACGACTATTAGAAGAGAGAAGAAACGTTTAGGAGTGAGAAAAATCGTCTATAGACGAGAAGAGACTATTAGAATTGAGACAAGACGTATGCGAGATGTGAGGACAAAGGTTTGTATGTGAGGGGATTTATTATGAAGTTATGGATTATAAGTGTATCGATTGTAAGGAATGTGTTTGATAAGGAGACACATTTTATTATGAAATTCACTTGACTCTTGAAAATATAAGCAACGATGCTTATAAGTGTTGGGATATGAGGATGACCTATTTATCTATAAAGATATATTGGGCATAGGTTTGGGTGTAGAGTAGACGTCAGCTCGACAGAAGAAGGAAGTTGTAGTTAAGATTGAAGAAAATGAATGATGGTATACAATCCGTTGTGCGGTCCCAAATATATCTAGTGGCCTGCCAGACGCCAACAAGAAGGGCGTGATTTTTGAGGGACTATTTTGTGAAAGGAGTGTCAATTTAATTTGTCATCCTATTAAAAAATACTATATAGTGTAACACCACTTCAGCCCTAAATGGGTCGCAGCGGAATAAAGGGATCTGGGGCCATGTTACTTCAAGATCAACACAGCAAGATATATATATAAACTACACAAACGCGTTTAAAACTGATACATTGGATTTAAATAAAAGACATATTACAAAAGCTTATAGCGTTACTTGTTTCATGTTATTATTACAAAAGACTACATGGATTTTCCCAAAACATGAAGCACATAATCTTTAACAGTGCAATCCAACACACAAACAAACGCATCCTTGTGCAATCTCGTGCCTAATGACCTCCTGAAACATTGCTTAATCACGTTCAGCACAAAATTTGTTGTGAATTCATAGTTTTAGTATTTAAATTATGCAGGAACCAGCAAGATTGTTTCCCCGTGATGTTACAACGATGCCAAACCATCACAGAAAAACAAGATTACTGTTGCACTAAGCTCATGACACCGAAGCTCAACCATATTTGCCTATTTTAGTAGATTATTTTGCCCTACAGATGTTGTAACCCGCAACAACCAAGTCCGACATGGTCAAGCGTTCGTTTCCCATTGATAGCTAATCACCAAAACGGGGAGGTTAATCCCAATAGATCTATTATAACATTCGCTCTCACATAAATGCAATTATCAACCTACATCCTATGTCAATTACAGTTCATGATAATGGGCTCAGAGGGTTTCCGCTACTAAGGATCAACACATAATCAATATACTTCAAACACTTTGCGTCCAATTTAAAAAGCAAAGCATTTTCCACCCCGAAATAATAGTTAAATCAGTAAAACTGTAAAATGGGGCATGAACACACCTGAGTACAATAGCTAAATATAACTCAGATAAACGTCACCAACACGTTGCATGATGCAACGCTATTAAATAAGGTCGTATAAGTACCTGAGTTACTTCAATTTATAACAACAATATAAATCTTATAGTATTTACGTCTGCTATCGTTCGGTAGCTATCATCATTAAAGAGGTCCAATGACATACCGTACGCGGAGTTATTTAAATCGTAAATCCAACAACTCGTCGATACGCCATCCGAAGAGGCCTCATTATGAAACTCCCTAGTAATATAGCACTTTGATAACCACTCAATATTCTATATAGCATAATCACCGACTAATCGTTTTAGTAAAATAATATTTATAAAGTGAAAACGTTTATAAATATACTTTTCGTAAAAATGACCTAATTTGGTCGTTTTAAGCCCGTTGCTCGCGTTTCTTACGTCCACGTCTTCGTAGTAAGACGAGCGATCAAAATATTACATTTTCAAGTTTTTAAGATTCTGCGATGAATAGTAAAATTACTGTTCACAACAGCTCGTTTGTCGTTTTAGGGTTTTAATTAGCGTAAACTTGTAATCGTAATAACTTATTCGTTTTAATCCCGATTTTAGTGATTCCTTCGAGTACGTCTTTGTTATTAAAAGATGTATTATATTTTATAAAGTTGGGTCCGCTGATGAATAGTACTTTTACTGTTCATAGTTTATAAAATTACTTTTATAAACTTTAATTATCGAAAATGTCGTAGTTTATTCGTTATAGTTCCGTTTTTAGCGATTCTTTCGAGTACGATCTCGTAATTAAAAGTTATATCATATTTTAGATGTTTTAAAAATAAAAGTTGCTGTAATGAATAGTAACTTTTATAAAAATAGTTTTATAAAAGTATTTATAGTCGTAAACTCGTTTTTAACGTATCTTTTTCGTTATAGATCGGTTTTTCGAGTTTCTTATCATTATGGAATCGTCATGAGGCGTATTATTTTTATAAAATATCATTACCTACTGTCTAAGTTCGAATTTTAAACAGCCCATATGTATTTAAGTGTATAACTTTATAAAAACCTTGTTTTTATGTATTATTAACTTAGTAGTTTACTATAAAAACTCTTAAAAACACATTTGACACTTGTGGTACTTATAATAAAGTCCAATATCATCCCTAGTCCTTATAATTTCATTGTAACAAGTTTTAACAATTTCTTTCCATTATTTTCATATGTGAAGATTAAGAAACATTATAAAACCCTAATTTAACCTAAACATGTTTATACTTAATCCATAGGTTAACATACTTTTATTTTCACTTTTCCATGATATATAGGACCATATGACATAAGAATAAGTGCATAAAATCATAAACATAAATAATAACTCATTTTACATATTAGAAAGTCCTTAGTGGTGATTATGGCTATATTTAACATGTAACACATAAAATCATAAGAAATAAAAGTATAAAGGAATTAGGAAAACCTTAGTAATGATGTAAGAGATGATAAACAAGTTCTAAACCCGTGTTTAGATTCAAAACCAAAGCTTACAAGCTTATAAACCCTAGATTAGGTTTGAAACCCTAATCTTGCAATAACTTGATAAAATCTTTTCAAAGCTTAGCCAACCCTTGAAACCTTCTTAGAATACCTTAAGTATGATGTGTATATGCTTGTATAACCTTAGAAAATCAAAGTATGGATTATGTTTATAAGGGGTTTTGTGCCGTGGGTTTTGGGACAAGGAAAGGAAGAAAGAAATGAATTTTGCATGTAAGGATTTTAAGTAAAGTTTACTTATGCATGCATGAGTATTTATAGTAAAAATATCTCATGTATTTATAGTAAAACAATATCTCCCTAAACGTCACCATGGGTTCCTTTATAACCTTAGCTTAAGGTTAACATGCCAATTGGGTAAAGGTGTAGAGAGTTACTGCTTCAATTATCTAATATTATACACAATTTGCAAACTCTAGGATCTATCCTTAAATTTCGGCATATTGTATATATGTGATGTTATAAATATAATTTGGGTATTGGGTAAAATTCGTGGGTATTCGTTTATGGCGTAGTTAGTTTTCAAGAACTTCCGAGAATGCCCTAAACGCATTTTATTGCGAAACGTAAGCATATTACTTAGACAAAAAAAATAATATAACACAGAATTAATATCCTCATAATAATCATATAACATTGTCTTGATGTAAACATTTAGTTTTAAAGCCCGTTAATATTGAATGATCATATTCAGTTAACGCGACTTTATCTAACGTTTACGGTTTAAGAGTAAACGCCGTAAAACCCTAAACATAAAATTGAATTACATAAATGTCTACAATACCTAAAACACGAGGTGTTATATATAGTACTTCGATGAAGTTAGTTAAGTTTGTCATGACATGGAATGGAACACGAAGACTATATATCAAGACAAGAAGAAAATAAAAAGAGGCGATTTACAAATGAGTTCCATCATTCCTAAACAAGACGAATAAAATAAATGATTCACGTTATGTAAGGGTAAAGAAAGAATGCCGGCATGTAATCATTCAGCACGCAACCCCTTATCGATGGAGATGGTTTTTCATTTTGGACATTATCCCGAAGGAAATGGTGACGTATCTTCGGTGTGTTTCGTTCGTAAAAGAAAGAAATAAATAGAGAAGAAAACAAACGAAGATAGAGGCGACGAGCTTGAAAATGTCAAGATGAGAATGGTGTGAGAGTACGAAAAACTACATCCCATGAATTATGACTCTTCTCGACCAATATGTAATTGTTCATAGAACAATCACAATGAACGAGTCATGAGGAACAAAGATAGAGACGACAAGCTTGACAATGTCAAGACGGATGGTTGTTAGCGTACGATAAAGTGTACTCAAAAAATTATGTAGCTCTTCCTGAGCATTGCGAATGTTCTTAGAACAATCACACGACGAGGTATACGGTTGTCTTAATGGTGGCATCGGAAATAGTGGAGGAAAGAGATTAGCCATCTCTATGGTTGAAGAGGCGTGGTTGAGTGAGAAGGAAGAGGTGTGATCGAAAGACAAAGAGTGTTTTCGTCGAAGAGAGATAATGTTTTCGTCAAAAAAAATGTTTTTGTCAAAGAGAAAGAATGTTTCTTCGAAGAGAAAGAATGTTTCGTCAAAGAGTAAAGGAGTTGTCGTCGAAAAGAAAAGGAGAGAGTTTTAACTTAAGTAGTTACAAGGCTTGAATATGGATTTTCGGATATGACCTTTAACGTTTGCGATCGCAAGTTAAAGATACTTGAATATTTTGGATGAAATATTTAAGTTGTCAAACCTATTAGGAGGCAAATTAGATTTGTATCTAACCTTCCCTTGACGAACGAGTGGATCATTTAGAAGAATGCGAGATGACGATTAAGGGAATGTGTGAGTGAAGACTCTAGGAGATATAAGACCATTTTACGACTCTCTTGACTTTTTAGATTTGTGACACGAACACAAAAAAAATCTAGTATGAGAAAGTATATATACCTAAAAGCATAAGACATATAGATACAGGCATGCAAGTTTATCTAAGCATGCATCGACACAATAATCAACGAGATTAATGTGCAAGACTATATGACATTTAAACATTAATTGTCATACATTAAGCTAACATAGTGTATGTGCACAATTAACATGTAAGTCATGTAAAATGACGCATACAAAACGTGATAATTTTATATGCAATCATCATGTAAAACATGTTAGCATTTAGCACTTAGGAGCATGTGTTATTTAGATAAACTAAGAGATATTTTATCTAAATTGCTAGAAAAAGGGAAACGCTTTTACAACGAACATGCATTCAATATCTAAGCAAATAAACGTTGAGCATCAAGATAAACATTAAAGCATATAATTGCATTACGTGGGAGCACGTTATCATCTTGAAATTTCAAAGCACATATGTGAAATGCATGTAGTATAGATTGACTAAGAGGAAACCTAATTTCTACTTGCTTAGTGTGCACTCCTAATAAAATACAAAGTCTACCGATGTAGACTATCATTTGGCATATTTAAGAAGAGCCATTTAATCAAATTAGAGAATGAATATGAGACTATCACTAGTGGTGCTCAATTCAGGCTAAACACGGCCATTTTTATGGGTTATACCACGAACCCAACTTCACTCTTGGAAGCAATTCAACAGTTAGGTCAAATTGAATTTATAGTGCAATAGATTCTCCAGTATTCATTCTCATGTTAGACAAAATAGAATTTCTATATTTGCCTAATGAAGTGTAGCAAAGATAAAATTTGTATTGTCTTTTCATACAAGGCCTACTATGACTCAAATAACGTGCTTTAATTTTGGTTCACATAATCCTAATCAAGATGTGTGGAATTCTAAGGTTGAATGAGAGAGCAAGCAAGTTGTTGTAGCTATAAGAAAGAATGAGTCACTAGGACCTAGGAGTATGCTTAAAAGTGACAATGTGTAATGCTCTATATTGAGAGTGTTTAAAGAATGCACATTTGCATGTACCTTTGCATGTCTTTTATGAAAGAAAATTCCATTTAAGGGTTTATTTTTTTTTTACCCCTTATCATTTAAATATAAATTTTTGTGGTTTGTTTCTTTGATAGAAAATAATGATGATTAAACTAAAGTTCTAGTTACATCTATGTAGACTTTTAAGCAAGATTTGACAAGTGGTAAGATGTTTAAATTAATGCCATAGGGCGGATCTGCCTAAACCAAAGACGATATTTAGGACGAAGGATTTCACTCGATCTGTGGACGGTGACAAATTTGTCTAGGATCAATTTTCCATTTTTAGGAATGATGTTGATATTCGGTTTATTAAGAGAACTTATATAAGTTATGAGGGTTCTCGGTTTGAGTAGTTTCAGAAGAAATGACATCCATGTCTTTATTATCAAATTGAGTACTTATGAGTTTCTCAATGGAAATTTATAAGTCGTCAGTCCTACTCAGAGTGTGTCAAGTTTAGCATGTATAATTTAACCATAGCTAATAACACAAACATTTGAATACTTTAGACTCAATGAGACATCTTCATTGCAAGTGTGAATTGAAATTCAATGACTAATCTTGTTGTCTTGCAATCAACTTTGTGATTTCATGTAATAACCAAGGATGATTAAACATGTAGACACGGAAAAATAGATTGATATTTTCGTGATCTAGATAAATCTTAGTCTCGATTTCATGTTCATAGTCTAATTTTGTAATTAGATTGAATGATGAGATTGATTATCATTTGAATAATACCTCTTACGATCACTTATTGAAAGAAAGCACGATAATGGTTTGTGAAATATGTTCAATTCTTCCTAGTCCTAACCTTAGATGGTTAAATGGTTCTCATTTGGTGAAGAAGAAATATTATGCTTATTTGGTAAAGTAAGAGAAAGTTTTGATGAGAAGATAATTTGAGTTTTGAGTTGTGTTTTTAATTATTTGAGAAAATTTACATATGTTGTGCATTTGCTCATGTTTGGCTTTTCGGAGATGACAACTTTACCAATTGCATTGCAAGGTAAATTACTTGAATATTTTGGACAAAACATTTAAGTCGTCGATCCTACTTCATTATGTATTTTATGCATATATTTGCCAAATATTTGAACACAATTATTGGACAAGTAGACTCAATATGACATCATTTACACAAGTGTGGGTTATGATCCGATGCATATTCTTATCGTCTTAGAAAATGATGTCGTTATTTTCATATCAATCGAGTGCGATTGAGTATGTAGGTTTAAGATTATATCTCTTGTTACATTTTGATATAATCTTAAGTCTAGACAAATAAGAATCAAATTTCTTGTCCCTACTCGAAAACTTATCAATTAGATTCAATAATAATATCAATCATAATTTGAATAATAATATCAATCAAAAGACAATTTTATCATTCACCAAACCTTCGCAGCATCCAAAATTTATAAGGATCCAAAATTCAAAAGGAATATTTTAAGGGAGTAAAAAGTGATAACTATCTTCTAGGAATGTGCAAGGTTCAATGAACGTGCTCAACACTCGATGTTTAAAGATATATTTAGAGTGAAGACAAATTAATCAACGTCTCCAAAGAGAGCTTTAAAATTCATCAAACCTTCACAATATTCAACCTTCTGACACGGGCGGAGCCAGCTTAAGCTAAGGGGGCTAGACTTCTTTGTATAGTAGTCATGATTAACATGGCAAAACAATTACAAAGTCACATAGAAAATGATCATAAATTACAGAAACTTACAACTAAATAAACAAATGAAGTTTTCTAAATTATAGCTTTAAAAGCGTGTCAATGGTCATACGCATCAAAATTTATTTCCATGAAATGTAATGCTACCAAAATACTAATTAGAACACATATAACTAAGCTAAGTTATATGTTGATTGTTGAAGTATATTTTATTAGAATTGATAAAATTCACATTGGAAGGCTCATTGATTTATTGATTATCATTGATAACAGTTATCCTATATATATGATACAAGAGATTATTCTAGAATAATGACCATGGGCTTGGGCATAATACAAATTAATAACTAATAATGTTGATTAATGACTTGACTTTGAATATTAACTTGACTGTTAATAAATGTTGATTGATGAATTGACTTTGAATATTGAATGTTGACTTGACTGCTAATACTCCCCCTCAGTGTGAACTGGAGATCTTCGGACGTTCAGGCTGGAGCGAAACTCAAGAAACAACGCACTTGGGAGGCCTTTAGTAAATATATCTGCATATCGATATCTGGACGGAACATGAAGCATACGAACCTGACCGGAGGCAACATAATCTCGGACAAAATGAATATCTATCTCGATGTGTTTAGTACGTTGATGCTTAACCGGATTGGTAGATAAATACACCGCATTGACATTGTCACAATAGACAATGGTAGCAGTAGATAAAGGAGTATGCAACTTAAGTAGCAAATTTCGAAGCCACACAGTCTCAGCAACAACATTCGCAACACCACAATACTCTGCCTCAGCACTAGATCGAGACAAAGTAACCTGTCGCTTTGCAGACCATGACAATAAATTATCACCAAGAAATACACAATAACCAAAGGTAGACCGACGAGTAACAGGGCAACCAGCCCAATCAGCATCAGTGTATGTAATAAGCTGAGCGGTAGAAGAGGGGGGGGGGGGAAGGGGGTGGGGGGGGGGGGGGGGGGGGGTGGGGGGGGGGGGGGGGGGGGGGGGGGGGGGGGGGGGGGGGGGGGGGGGGGGGGGGGGGGGGGGGGGGAAAAAGGGGGGGGGGGGGGGGGAGGGGGGGGGGGGGGGGGGGGGGGGGGGGGGGGGGGGGGGGGGGGGGGGGGGGAGGGGGGGGGGGGGGTACATGAAAGATGAAGACTATGATTCAATAGTACCGACATAGCGTATATGCACTTCAAAAAGGAGGGGGGGGTAGTGAAATGTGGGTAACATGGATCTTGGCATATTAAAGGCAAAATGTTGAACAACATAGAAAGGTCTGGGTCGTGTAAAGTGAGATACCTGAAGAGCACAACCAAGCTGTGATATAAGTTGGATCACTAACAGGTTCACCATCAGGACCAAGCTTGGACTCGGTATCTACAGGGGTCTTGCACGGGTTGCACTTCTGCATATTTGCCCTCTCAAGAATTTCCACAACAAATTTGGATTGTGACAAGTACATACCAGAAGCAGTCAGCTGAGCAGAACACACCAAGAAATGTGAGAGAGCCATGATCTAGTCTATAGCAAAAACTCACCATGAAGCAACGAAATAATATGTTGTAAAAATGTTGTAGATGAAGCTGTGAGAATGATATCATCCACATTTAATAATAAATAAGCAACATCCGGACCCCGATGAAAGACAAATAATGATGTGTCAGTTTTGTTGTGCTGAAAACCAATTCGTGTGACAAAACTAACAAAACGCTGAAACCAGGCATGAGGGCCTGTTTAAGCACAAATAAGGATCGCGTGCAAATGACAGACATATCAGGCCATGAACAGTATCTACAAACCCTGGTGGTTGAGGCAATATACTGTCTCATGTTAAATGACCATGAGAAAGGCATTCTTTAACATCAGTTGATGGAATAGGCCGACTCCTGAGACACAACAAGGCTTAAAACTGTACGAATAGTAGCTGGCTTAACAACCGGACTGAAAGTCTCATCACAATCTATCCCCTGCTGCTGACTGCGACCATTAGCAACAAGTCGAGCTTTATACCGACTTAACGAGCCATCTGCATTAAATTTATGTTTGAAAAGCCACATAGAACGAACCACATTAACGTTAGCTGGACGGGGTACAAGAACCCACGTTCCGTTAGTAATTAAAGCATTATATTCATCTAACATAGCTTCTTTCCAGTTAAGGTCACGAAGAGCATGAAATGTGAGCGAGAAGCGGTGAGTGGTGGGTAACATGACAATAATGCGTTCAAGCGGTTTAAAAATGCCAGCTTTAGCGCGAGTGACCATGGGATGGGTAGACATGGTTTGTGATGAATTATTTATGGGAATGGGAGTATGGCTATGTACCGTTTGGGCATGTGGTTGTGTTTGGGCCAAATTTAGGATTGGTGTTGAGCTATGAGATGGAGGGGTATCGGGTTGTGGTGAGATTGGTGTTGAGTTATTAAATGGAGGGGTATCGGGTTGTGGTGGACTAGTTGGAGGGGTTGTAGGATGGGGCGTAATTGGAGGGGTTGTGGGAACATTGGTGCTAGGATTGTATAGGTGGAAAGGATATCTTATATTGGTTTATTAGAAGTCGTAACAACTTTCATGGAAAATGTCCTTCATCAAACCGCCACATGTTCGTAATAATAATTTTTATTGAGGCTAAAGTTGAGACATAGTAACCACGATGATTGGCGGGGTAACCAAGAAAGATGCAAGGTGTGGAACGTGGTTCTAGTTTATGTGAAACATCAACGTGAGGATAACAAAGACATCCAAAGACACGCAAATGTTCATATGTGGGGGTTTGGTTATAGAGTTTGATGAATGGTATTTCATTATTAATGGCGGTAGAAGGTAATATATTTAAGAGGTGAGCAGCCATATTAAGAGCTTCCACCCAGTAAGATGGAGGCATGTGAGCTTGAAAGAGTAATGTACGGATAAGGTTATTAATGGTGCGAAGCATACGCTCGGATTTGCCATTCTGTTGCGAAGTACGAGGGCAAGAAAACCGAAATTGTATGCCATTTTGGCGAAAAAGTTCATGGAAACGGGTGTTGTCATATTCACCACCATGGTCACACTGCAAAGCCTTGATGTCGACATTAAATTGTTTATTGACATAAGCACGAAATGCAACAAAATTATCAAACAAATCAGCTTTTTTATGCAAAGGGTAGACCCAAACAAAGTGCGAAAAATGATCTAAGAATATAGCATAATATTTAATTCCACTTTCACTCGGAATTAGTGATGTCCATATATGCGAGTGAATGATTTCAAACACAGAATTAACAGAAGATTCAAATTATAAAAAGGAAGCTTAGCATGTTTACCTAATTGACATGCATGACACAAAGCAGACAACTTTGATTTACGATATGAAATTAATTTTTTTGACTCTAAACGACGAAGCACATCGTCTCCGGGATGACCCAGGCGTCTGTGCCATGTAGTTGAACTAAATGAAAGCAAAACAACTGGAGTTTGAGACGAAGGTTGTTGAGTGACCGGGTAAAGGTCTCCCGTACTATCACAACGAAGAAGAAGTCGTCCGGTCTGGTAATCCTTTACCGAAAAACCATAAGCATCAAATTCAACGGAAACATCATTGTCACGAGTAAATTGACGAACAGAAATTAAATTTTTAATTATATGAGGTGTGACAAGAATATGATTAAGGTGAAGAGGCTTAGAAGATGTATGCAAGAAGCTATGTCCGGTATGAGTGACAGGAATAGAGTGACCATTGCCAACAAATACAGATGGATAAATGCTTGAATTACTAAAAGAAGTGAGTATACCTGTATTGTTCGCCAAATGAGATGATGCTCCCGTGTCCATATTCCAGTTTGGATTTTGAAGAGTCATGGTATGAAATGCATATGGAAGAGCAGGAGCATGAGAAACCGGAGCGGGAGACATAGCAGGTGCTCCATGATACTGTATAGGTGACTGTTGAGCCGAAAAATTAACAAGTTGGACCGGTGGCTGATGGCTTGGCAAGTACACACAAGGATACAACGGCTGAGTTGAATTATTGGTTGCACTACACATCATCATATTCATATAGATGTGAATAAAGTGGCCCAAGAAAAGTAATTATGCGTTTGATGGCAGGCAGCAAGCGTTTAATAGCAGCAACAAGCAAATGAAAACAATGGATAAAGTGATGCAAGACAAATAAAATATTCACAATAAAGATTAAAGTAAGCGGCAAAAAACAATATTGAATTGGCTATGCAAAAAAAAGAAAATTTTAGGTTTTTTTGGTGGTGGGTGTTTGAGGCTCTGATTACCATATTAGAATTGGTAAAATCCGCATTGGAAAGCTCATTGATTTATTGATTATCATTGATAACAGCTATCCTATATATATGATACAAGAGATTATTTTAGAATAATGACCATGTGCTTGGGCCTAATACAAATTAATAACTAATAATGTTGATTAATGACTTGACTTGAATATTGACTTGGACTGCTTAATATACTGAGTTTCTGTAATGATATACGCCTTAGCTTCGTCAGTATTCGGATTTTTAGCTACTCTTTGCTTTACCTTGCTAAAAATTCTAAGAAGAAGCACGGTTAGACTTGTAAGCGCAGGTGAGGAATTACAGAGAAGATCAAGCTGATCGTGAGTAAAGATAAGTAGTATGAATAGTGTAAAGATAAGTACTTGATATGTGCATGAAATAAGGAAGTTTGAAATCGAGAGTGAGTAAGTATGTACATAATAAAACAATGTCATTGAGGTAATATATAAACTTTAATATATAAACTTTAACCTATCCATAAGATGAATCAAGTAGATGACTCGATAAGTCAAAAGTTTTAAGATGAGATCTTAGGTATTGAAAGATTATATGGATAATAAAGTAAATAATTAAATGTCATTCAAATACTTGATTTGATGAAAGGGGATTTAATGATAGAAAAAATTACACGTTTCGTCCCTATGGTTTATACCAAACATCACGTTTCATCCCTATTTCATTTTAAATACACTGGTACTCCCTAAAAATGAAACTAGTAACACTGGTCGTCCCTATTTTGGATGGTCGTTAAGTTTTCTCGTTAAGTCTAATAATTAGAGGGGTATTTGCGTCTTTTTGCTCCTGTCACCACCATAGGGACGAAACGTGTAATTTTTTCTTTAATTTTTTTTTAATTTTTTTTATACGAATCAACTTTAAAAAAAATTAATTTTTTTTATTTCGGTTTCAGTTTACGAGCAATAATAAAGAAAAAAAATTTAATTTTTTTTATTTCGGTTTCAGTTTACAAACAATAATAAAAAAAATTTAAAAATTTTAATTTTTTTTATTTCGGTTTCAGTTTACGAGCAATAATAAAAAAAAATTTAAAAATTTTAATTTTTTTTATTTCGGTTTCAGTTTATGAGCAATAAAAAAAATTTAATTTTTTTTTATTTCGGTTTGGAATTTACGAGCAATAATAAAAAAAAGAAAAAATTACACGTTTCGTCCCTATGGTTTATACCAAACATCACGTTTCATCCCTATTTCATTTTAAATACACTCGTACTCCCTAAAAATGAAACTAGTAACACTGGTCGTCCCTATTTTGGATGGTCGTTAAGTTTTCTCGTTAAGTCTAATAATTAGAGGAGTATTTGCGTCTTTTTGCTCCTGTCACCACAATAGGGACGAAACGTGTAATTTTTTCTTTAAATTTATTTTTATTTTTTTTATACGAATCAACTTTAAAAAAAAATAATTTTTTTTATTTCGGTTTCAGTTTAAGAGCAATAATAAAGAAAAAAAATTTATTTTATTTTATTTCGGTTTCAGTTTACAAACAATAATAAAAAAAATTTAAAAATTTTAATTTTTTTTATTTCGGTTTCAGTTTACAAGCAATAATAAAAAAAAATTTAAAAATTTTAATTTTTTTTATTTCGGTTTC
>BQNB010113025.1:0-22028 GCA_026074375.1 Tanacetum coccineum
TAACTTTTTACCTTGGTTAAAGGTGAATAGTTGAAATTTACCTAAGTAGTATTATTATTATATATTTTATAGGTACGTAAAACTACGAATCAGAGTAATAAGGATGGAATATGGAATGTAATGTTGTATATTATGTATTTACAACTTATCTGATTAATGGTTTAGGTTTAAAACGGATAAAAACCAAGAAACGGGTCTCGGTTTAGGGTTTCTAGGTTTGTATTCATGAAATCTTATGAAATGAAAAGGAATATGGATTGTAAATGAAGTATATGACTTGCTTGTAACTTTTACTTAATAGATTGTACAAGTTTCTTTAGGAAAACGAAGGTAAAACGTCTGTTTTGAATATCGTGCATTAATGATTTATACATTATGCTTTAAAGGACTTATACCTTACTTTGGAGGAAAAGTATATTCAAATGAGATGTTATATTACTTGTACATGAGCTTTGATTACTTGTACATTCATCTTGGATGTTTACATTACCCAAAATTAGGGTTTAGGCATAAACGTTAACGGTTAAAGCTCATTTGGTATTAACGTCGGAAAACTACGTTAAATAGATAACGTATATGATAAATAGATCATTCACTTGACATGTTATGATGTTTACTTGATAGAATAGGCATAGGTCATTGCGAGAGCTCGTTTACTTTTGGAAATGTTAATTATGTTACGTAATGGAACGAAATGAAACGAAATTTTATTCCCGTGAAAAAGTAGTACTTAATATAATAAGTAGATATTACATTGTTGAAATACTGGAAAATTACGGGTTGTTATAGAATCTCTTCTTTTTGTCTATTTTGAATATGTAGAAAGTGTCATGCTTGTAAACTGAATCCCAGAATTGATGCATGTAAACTTCTGGAACATCTGCAGTAGCATGAAGTGACAGCAAGAGAATCCAGAACGACTTGAAATGTGGGTTCTCTTTGGATCTTTCTAGGATTGAGTCTTTCGTTGAATTTCCTAATCTCTTGTCTTTTCTCCTTGGGAACAAGTTCAAGATCAAGTTTGGCTTGTTGATCAGTAATGGAAGACATGATTCTGCTAAGATTTGTCACATACAGTTCATATACAAGAAAATATATATATCATTGAAAGACAATGCAAGACTGATTTACACAAGGAATTATGCACACAGTTACTAGGAAAAATATTGACACACATGAGACCAGGAGAAGCACATAATCTTACAACGTACTAACTATAGGCAATATATTGAAACCAAGGCAATCACTAAAGATTTCTAAGAAAAAACTAGACCTAAAGTAATCACTAAGTGATAAGTTAAGGTTTAATTATACTTAGATTAGATTACGAGATTTGATTACCAAGATTACGAGATTAATTCTTCTAGGAAAAATCATGTATAATTTTCCCTATATAAGTGTATAATTCGCCTGTGTTGACCCGAGTGTATAATTCGCCTATAAAACCATGTATAATTTGCATGTGTTAATTTACATGTATAGTTCGCCTATGTATCCGTGTATACTTCACCTGCATTAACACTAGTGTATAATTAGCCTATGTGTGTATGCATGGTTCGCCTGTGTAATAACTAGTGTATAGTTCGCCTGTGTAAACATGTATAGTTTGCTTGTGTAACAACTTGTGTATAGTTCGCCTGTTATGTATAGTTCACCTATATAACACTTACACCAACATTTTACACTTTTTCAAGCATCACTATCCATCATAACTTGATCACATAGCATCTAGGAAACATTTTAACACATTTAACAGAATTAACCACACAAATCATGCCTTTTGACTTATTCGACTCACATAAACACGAAAACCCAAGTTCTTCAAGATTTTAACATATTAGAATGTTTAAGAAGACTCAAATACACACAAACAATCATTATAGCAATTGTAAACCCAAACCCATGAACTTTTACAAGTTATTGACCATTTTTCATTAGTTCGACATCAAGAATCAACCAAAACGTATAAATACGTTATCCTCATTAAAAACTATTATAGGTACATCATCTAGACCCCTATAGGACTAAAACCCCTTAATAAATTTAACAATACATCCACTTTTTAGGGTGACGAAAGTTAGGTTGAATTTTAGGGTTTTTTGAGCTTAATTCCAAGATTAGGTCTAATAAATGGAAGATTTGACATTAAAACAAGTGTACCTTTTGATTAAAACGAAGATAGAACGAGTTCTTGAAGGTCTTAAAGATTCAACAATAGAGATTTAAGGTTGAGTGTGTTTGTGTGTGTATAAGAAACCAGGGAAGGGGTGTTTTTGTTGTAAAACTTATTGGTTTTGGCAAAAATGCCCCCTAAGGTTTACTAGAGCGTTCACTTTCCTAATAAACTTTACCTAAGGCATAAAATAGTTTCTCAAACGGAAAAACCAATCCTTAAGGTTTATTTATCAAGAATGAGTCTCATATATTATAATAATACCCTTAAAGAATTATACACATAACAAGTAAAGCCCAATTGAGTTAAAATTAATTAACTCCCCTTTAATTATTCACCCGTTATTGTTTAAAACGGTTTCCTTTCATCACAAATTGATTTTATGAAGAAGATATTTGACATTTTCTCCCCCTCAAACAATGACTCGTTTTCTATTTAAAGAGCTGTAGTCGTTGTTTTAGTGGTCAAATGTCTTTAAAAATGATTTTTCTGACAAATTTTTGAAGATGATTATATTATTTTTGAAAATCAACACCCAAGAAATAAGATTTCTCTTATTTTAATCACATACGCGCACTGACACGTATACTTAAGGAATATAGGAAGCACGGTTTGTGATGCAAAGTAATCACAAGCCTTTTCATGGTCATTAAGTAGACCATGCCCGAGAATAAATTCTCGTTGAGAGGTCAAGTTTTTTTTTGAAATACTTGCCTTTAAGATGATGACCGGGTTGCTATCGGAAATAATAGCAAGTCATTTTTGGCATGTTTTAAAAGCTTTTGAACTTCTGCTCGAACTTCATTTACAGCCTCATATCATTATTAAATGATATTTCTAAGGCCGTAAATGTTATCGATTTTCAAAAGACATGCCAGAGATACATATTTTTATATTTTTCTGGTTTTTTTAATTTTTTAATTTTCTTTTTGAAAAAATTATATAAAAGAAAAATATTTTTGAGTTTTTATGTTTTCTTATGTACATATGATACAGGATATGAGTTACCACCATCACTTGTCCGTTACCTCTGCCAGATGTTTCAATGTTTCTGGAGACATGCTTCTCATACCTAGCTTTTCGATCAAGAAGTTGAATCTATCTCGTGGCAAAGGTTTGGTAAAGATGTTATCCAGTTGGTATTCAGTTCGGACAAAGTAGAGTTCCACTATTCTGTTCTCTACTTGCTCCTTTATGAAATGGTAGCGTACATCGATGTGCTTCGCTCTTGAATGTTGAACGTTGTTTCAGCATAAAGCAATCGCACTCTTGTTGTCACAGTACAAAGGAATCTTATTGAATTGAAAGCTATAATCTGTTAGCTGTGAACGCATCCATAGGATTTGAGCACAACACCCAGATAAAGCAATATATTCCGCCTCTATACTCGATATCGTGGTGCTCTTTTGCTTCTTTGAAGACCAGCTAACAAGTTTGTCACCTAAGAACCGAGCGCTTCCTGAGGTACTGCGTCTAGTGTCCTGACACCCAGCGTGATCTACATCTGCATATGCTGTCAGAGACATACCGGTATCCTTCGCGTACCAGAGACCCATGTTAATGGTTCCCTTTAGGTATTGAAAGATCCATTTAACCACATTTAAGTGCTTTTCGGTAGGCTTTGCCTCACACTGGGCACATAAGCAGACTGCATAAATAAGGTCAGGTCTACTGGATGTAAGATACATAAGGGATCCAATCATGCCATGGTAAAGTGTAGCATTAACTGGTTTCCCCTATAGATCTTCATCCAATTTACTCTTTTCTACCATAGGTGTGTCTACAGAATCACTAGATAGCATACCATATTTTTGACAATTTCATAAGCATATTTAGATTGGTTTATAAAGATACCTCTAGGACTTTGAGAAATTTGTAATCCTAAAAAGAATGACATCTGCCCCATCATTGACATCTTAAACTTAGTGGTCATCTGATTAGCAAACTCATTACACATGGCAGTATTAGTGGATGCAAATATTATATCATCAACATAATAAGTCGTTCCCAGCTTGCCGTGTGAAGAGTGTTGGATCAACTGCACCTTTGAAGAAATGTTGTGAGATTAGGAAGCTTGACAGCATGTTGTACCATGCACATGGTGCTTGTTTGAGACTGTAGAGGGCCTTTTTCAGCTTCCTGATCAACAAATACTTCTAGTTGAGAAACATAGACCTCTTCTTTGAGCTCACCATTTAAGAAAGTCGTTTTGACGTCCATTTGGTAGATCGTCATATTCTTGTGAGTGGCATTTGCTACGAAGATATGAATGGCCTCTATTCTAGCAACCGGTGCAAATGATTCCTTGAAATCGATTCCCTCTTCTTGCCTGAATCCTTGAGCAACTAGTCTAGCCTTATTCTTTAGTACCCCGCCAAATTCGTCTATATTGACCTTATAAATCCATTTTAGTTTGATCAACATGACTTTATCTGGACATGGCACCAATTCCCAAAGATATAGTCTTTCAAATTCATGAATTTCTTCTTGCATTGCATCTATCCATGATGGTTTGGTCATTGCTTGTTTGAAGTTCTTTAGTTCTACAAAAGTTAGTAAGGCATCAAAGTAACACCACACGGCGTCAGTTTTGAGTTGCTTTCTGGTGAAGACTAAGCGAGACAGATCACCAATCACATTTGCTATTTGATGATCCTTAGTCCATCTACCAATAAGTTCAAATGGAGTGTGGGATGGTCTTACATCAGATGATGATCCTTGAGAAGTCGAGTCTTCATAAAGAAATTTGTGAAGAGGATGATCATGAAATTATGGTGTTTTTGGTGATTCTTTAACACATTGAGAAATAATTAGAGAATGTTCTTATTCTTGTGTTGATGGGATACTTGTTAATGGTGCATCTTGGTCAATGGATGTAGACACAGGTGAATCGGCTATATCAACAGCTCTTGGTGCAACAACTACTGGAACTGGAGAGACAAAAATAGTTGGAGGATTGAATTATTCATCGAACAAGGGTTGGAACAAACTATCCCAATCATCTCTATTTGGTGGATTACAAGGTTGTTAAGGAATAATGTTTGGTACGAGTCCTGAATAGGATGTTGCAGGAGTCATAACTTAAAGCCCGGGTCCTGAACCAAATTGTTCAGAAGCCATCGCTATCAGCTCATCGAACGTAACATGAATAGTTTCCATAATTTTTCGGGTTCTCCTGTTATAGATTCTGAAAGCTTTCTTTGTTGGTGTGTAACCAACAAAAATACCAATATCGGCCTTTGTATTTAGTTTACCCAAATCCTCACTGTCATTGGTTGGATAACATAGTGAACCAAAGACATGAAAAAATGATAAATCCAGCTTCTTGTCGTGCATCAGCTCATATGGAGTTTTGTTGTATCGGAGACGAATCAGAGAACGGTTTTGGGTATAACAAGCTGTGTTGATTGCTTCGGCCCATAGAAACAGAGGAGCTTTTGAAAATATCAACATAGTGCGGGCAGCTTCCACAAGAGTTCGGTTTCGTCTTTCGACAACGTCGTTCTGTTGAGGAGTGCGAGCAACAGAAGTTTGATGCGAAATGCCGACATTTTCATAAAAATCACGAAGAGTCTGATTGACAAATTCAGTTCCATTATCTGTTCTAACATTACGGACAGTGGCATTCAAACGAACTTGAATATTTTTGATGCATTTGATGATAGCGTCAGGAGCTTCATCCTTTGATCTCAGAAATTTAACCCAAGTAAATCGAGAGTAATCGTCAACAATTACCAAGATATACTTTTTCCCGTTAATGCTCTCCACACGCATCGGGCCACAAAGATCCATATGCAAAAGATATAGTTTCTCTTGGTTAGTGTTGATGAGAGGATTTCTTGCTTTTTCCTAATGCACATGCTGAACACAGATGATCTTTTTGAAATTTAAGCTTTGGAATACCTCGTGCAAGACCGTCTTTGGCTAGCTTGTTAAGAGTACCGAAGTTGAGATGCGATAAACGACGGTGCCATAACCAGCTCTTAGTCTTTGAAGCTTTTGATAGAAGACAGATCAGAGAAGTCTTTAGCATGTCATCAAGAGAAATTGTGTACAAATTTGTGTCTCGGGAGCCTGAAAGTAGATCAACACCTTCTAAATTCCAAATAAAGCAAGTGTTTTTCCGAAATGCAACTTCAAGATCCGCGTCACAAAATTGTCCAACAGAAAACAAGTTATGTCTAAGCCCCTCAACATAATACACCCTTGAGATAATTACATTCCCCTGCTGATAGTCACCATACCCCATTATCTTTGCAACTTGGTCATTTCCGAATCGAACAGTTCCCAGAAATTTACTAACGAAGTTCATGAGCTGAGAGCGGTTCCCTGTCATATGTTTTGAACATCCAGAGTCCAGATACCAGAGGACGATCTGGACAACCTGTCATTGACAAGAGAAGAAGAAGATGGAACATCTGTAGCATTGGATCCCCACAAATGAGTGGGTTTCGAGTTGTTAGCAATTTTAGATTCTACAATCTTAGCTTTTTTACTCGAACCTACTGATTTTATTTGTTTGGGTCTCCTACTATAGACTTTAATCTCTGGTTTTGGTGTTTCAACTGACTTAGAAGTGGTTTCCTTAAGATGCACTATTTTCTTGGGAGTGATCCTAGTTAAAGGGCACGAGTTACCAACTATAGTGAAAAATCTTCCTGTTGGTTTCCACTTATATCCTACATTAGTGAACACTTTACCCGTAGGTTTCCAAGCTTTTCTCATTTTATTTCTTTAGATTTAGATTTTGAACGCACATTCACATCATTCACAAAATCAATAAGACACATATCATGATTAGCATTAAACAAACATTTGTTACAGATAGCACAAATAGATTCAAACTTAGCATTTCTCACAGAATGCTTAACAAGTGCATTATTGATAGGTTCAAAAATAGAATTCATCTTATTCAAACTAGATTTAACTTTCCTAGAGTGGTCTTCTACTTTATTATTCTGATTGCTACTTAGTGGTCGCGTGATCCTATTGTTCTTTGTATTGCCTGAAGGCTTTGATCCACTAGCACTAGTAGTAGGTTTTACTCCTGTAGAAGTCAACAAAGGCTTGTTAGAATCTTTGGTTTTAAGAGAATTTATATACTGAGGAATATTGCTTGAAGATGTGACAGGTTCAACAAATCTAACTCTTTTGTCCTTATTCATCGATGTGACAGCAACTAACTTCCCATTAGGTTTTGGTGAACTAGGGCATTTCTAAGAGACATAGACTAACAATTCCTGAACATGTTTTGTATACATGCAAGCAGATTCTAATAGAGGTTCACTAGGATTCTGTGTTCTAGCGCTTTCTACAAATCCACGAAGAGTGTCAGTATATTCTATAGTCTTCTCAGTGTAAACCTCATGAGCATCCCTATTGTTCTTAAGCCTAGGAGAAATAGGTTCTATGTCAAGCTTTGATCATCCAGGAGGATAGTGCATTGTTTTTGAAACTCGCGTATTTGACAAAACATTTTTCCCTTTAAGTTTCCTTAATTCATTTTTCAATGATGTAATAGCAAAAACCTTTTCTTGAAGTTGAGCATTTAAATCCGAATTTTCAACAGACTTTGCATTAATTTGAGCAATTAAAGAGTCACAGTGTTCTTTTGATTGAACACGTGTCTTTTTAATTGAGTCAAATTGGTTTTTGTAAATTGATTTCAAATGCTCTCGTTCTTTTCTCAAATTCTCATTTTCCGAAAATAATTTTGCCACACTATGTTCCAGTTCAATGTTGATTTTTTTAATCTCATCAATGTCTTTCTTTACATTTTTCACACTATCTTTTCCACTCAAAGATTTAATTATTTCCTTCAACTTTCTTATGACCGTGTCCTTCTCTTGTGGCTGAGCTTTCAATTCATTTATTTTAAATAATAGATTAAATGTGGGAGCATTTAGGTTTTCACCAGAATTTTTCCTTTGAAAAATCTATTGATTAAGTTGAGTTTCTAATTCCAACGGAATGCAATGCTTTTCTAAAGTTGAATAACTTTTGACAAGTTTATCGTAAGCCTCTTTTTTAATAAAATCTTTCTTTTTGAGAAGCTTAGTCTCAAGTTCTAGTACAATCATTCACACGTGACTTTTTCACATCAAGAATATCCATAGAATTCGCAACAATATGAACAATTTCTTGAGACATGATTTGGTTCAAGAGTTGATCATTATCAATCCTAAGTTGTTTGATTTGAATTTCAAAAATGTTTTTGTCTACAGAACACTGATCAACATCAGCCTCTATTTGGTTAAAAATAGTTTGAACTTTAGTAATTTCATCTAGAAGAGTTTTATCAAACGCGTTAAATGTGTCTTTTAAAACTGTTAAAAATGGAATTATTTTAGTTATAAAACACTCTTTTGTATGTTCAAAACCCCAAGACCCCGTAGTAATAGCATCAGATGTTAGTCTCTTTTTCACCACTTTGTCAAAATTGTCTAGTTGATATTTTAGCTTTTTAAGGAATTTCATTTACCGATCTTACTTAGGAAGTTCATTAGGAGCTTCGATTCTAACATGTGTATGTGACTTAACTGGTGTTTCAGAAAGGGACGAATGTTTTAACCAAAAAGCTTGTTCTGCAGACAATTCTTTTTGAGTGACAAAATGTTTACCAAAATCTTCTTTAATCTTATTTAACTTTGAATAGTCAATTGGAGAAATCTTAATCTTCTTTTCTATAGAATTGGATCATTTTGTTTATCAAGCATCTTTGATCGACTCTCTTCTTCCAAAATCAATGTCTCTTCATCATCAATCACAGAAATCACAGCATGTTCTTTAGCAATAACACTACCATCATATAAAGTTAGTTGAATCCGCTGAGCTTTCTTAAGATGGAACGGATTTTGATAACCAAGAGCTTGTTTGTGAGTGTCATCGTAAAAAACTTGTGGTTTCGTTAGCATATGCATTGCTTGCGTAGATCGATACATCTTACAAATAATATTCTCTAGTTCTTTATTTTATTTTTCCAAAACAATTTCCTTGTCAATGTATTTAAACTCTTTTTTCTTTAGACTTTGTTTTGAAAACAGTTAATGTTTTTGATAAAGACTCCTTTTCTTTGACATTATTAGAAAGAGTTTCTTTAAGTGTTATCGAATCTCTGCTAAAAAGGCCGCACAGCTTTGCATTTCTATCCCGAATGAAATAATCCCATTGAGAATCTATTTAATTTTTCCCATTTTATTTCAATCTACATTAAGTCTTGTTAAAAATGGGTGGATTGTTCTTGTATCTCTCAAGCCAACCCCCCCCCCCCCCCCCCCCCCCCCCCCCCCAGTGGTTAATGATTCATTTACCATTTTATTTGTCTGATTTTCCTTATCTAAATGAGCTACGTGATCAGTTATTTGTTCAACCAAAGATAGCACCAATAAATCATTAGGTGCAGAAGGATTAGTATCCTGAATAACCGCATCTTGTGACTCTTGCTGTCACACCACGACAATGGCGGAAAATTAGGAATGCAACATAATGATCAATCATAACACAAGATACAAAGTAGAGAAAAAACTACATTTGCATAAATCTCTCAAGTGCTTTTAAAGACCATCAACCTCGAACAAACTCTAGTGACGTCCCAAATCGCAACTAAAATCTACAATCTCTTACAATTATTCAAATGCCCTCACAGGGGTCCATGATCCAAAACATCCAAATACTAGAATCACACAACAAGCAAGCAAGAGTTTACATGAAAATCCACTTGGGACACTTCTAAGTCTTATATCACAATCACCAAACTATTCTTCTTTCACTTCACTTGAAAATGATACTCAAAAATGTCAACAATAATGTTAGCGAGCTCGTAGGTTTGACCTTAAACCTAAAAGTTGTGCCAATATTTCAACAGTGGACAATAGTGTTATATGACAGTGAATATATGCAGACAACCTTAGCATCACTGCTAATCAATAACCATATGTCACTTACGCACCTAAAGGGCCTACCAGCTGGAGCACTAAAATTAAGGAAGGACCACACACAAACCTGGGTAGGCGTACCTATCCGCTCTAATAATTACATAAATACTGGGTAGGCGTACCCATCCGCTCCAAACAATCATACAACACATAATATTCACATAGCAGTCATAAGCACATATCTTGTCCAAAAAACAAAACCACATTTCATACAGATAAATTCAAAACATTTCAAAACACATTTGAGTATCATTTCCCCCAACGGAAAAACAGTAAAAAGGTGGCCTACGAGAACTCACATCAAGCAAGTCTTAGCAGCCCAAATCTCATTCACACATGAAAATGCAACGTAGCCTGCCACGACCTAGTTAGTTATGTCCCTATTATCATCCAATTCTAAAACAATCTTCAACGTTTGATCATAAAGTTTTGACGCGTTGTACAATTACCCAAAACAAATGTAGTGGGTGATGGTTGACTCATATTTCCACATATATATCAATCTCATTCCCCCGATGATCCATATTTATACTATTTAGAGTAAATAGATAATAATATAAATAAATATTTATAATTATTAATTATAAATATATCTCGACATAGTCCATTCTCGGTAAACCTTAAGTCATTCAAACAATCATAATTTACGGTTGAAAATAAAACGTTTTTACTCATGAATTAACACATTAGAGATGTTTCAAGAAAAAAATTATTATTTTTTCTTTTTTAGTGAATTTAATTAAATAAATAATAATAATTTATATAATATTTTATTATTAATAAAACTGTGAATCTAAAATCAGTTTTTAGAAAAAAAAATTTAATTATCAAACTTTTTACGAAATTTTTGGACATGACCCGTACGCTTTATAAACGTTTCCAGGTTTCAAACCTTATTTTCAACATGTTAGGTTTAAGAAAAAGACTCGGTCACCCCATGTATTTTCATGTTTAGCATAGCTCGTAGTTTTGTTAGAAATCGTATGATTTATGGTGTTGGGTCGGGTCTTTACCCAATGTAAGCCCATACCATAGCCCGTTTTATGGGACATTTTTGATAAGCATATTTATAACCCTCTCAACACATGGAGAGAGGTTGTTGGTTGTATATCTATTTTACTCAATGTCAACAATTTAGTGTTTTTTTCTCTAGTTTTCTCCCATCCATCTCTCTCTAGCTTTCTCTCTCTAGTTCATATTTGTTTGAAAATATAGGAACCTACAATTGGTATCAGAGCCCATGGGATGATTAGCTAGATTGTGTGTTCGTTTTCTTGGTTAGTTTAGATCAAAAGTTTGGTTTTTGAAGGTTTATGATCTTATTATTGACACTCTTTGATTCTCACGTTTGTGATGTTAAAGTTAGTGTTTTTATAGCTGTTATAGCCTTCTAGGATCAAGTTGTGCAAAAGAAACCAAGCAAAATGTTCAAAAGGGTGATTTTTAGGTAAAAAAGTTCGTATTTTCTTGACTGCGTTTTGGTCTCCTGCATTTCTTGGTTGCGTTTTGTCAGAAAAAGTACACTGCGTTTTGTCTTTTAGGTAAAGGACAACAGTACTGCGTTCTGTCTTATTAGGAGTTGCGTTTTGCTTCCTGCGTTTTGGTTCTGCGTTTTGCCTAGTTGAGACCTATCTTGAGTTTGACTAGGGAAGGGCTTGTCCATTTATTCTATTGGGTTGCGTTTGTCTCCTAGCATTTAGTCTCCTGCGTTTTGTCTCTTGCATTTTGTCTCTTGCATTTTGTCTCCTGCATTTTGTCTCTTGCGTTTTGTCTCCTGCGTTTTGTCTCTTGCGTTTTGTCTCTTGTGTTTTATCTCCTGCGGGGGGGGGGGGTTTTGTCTATTGAGATTTGTATAAGCTTCTCACTGAGGATTTGTCTAAGTTCTTCACTAGATTTGTCTAAGTTCTTCGTGAGATTTATCTAAGCTTCTTCACTGAGATTTGTCTAAGCTTCTTCACTGAGATTTGTCTAAGCTTCTTCACTAAGATTTGTCTAAGCTTCTTCACTGAGATTTGTCTATGATTCTTCACTGAGTTTTGCCTAAGTCATATATCTTCATTACGTAAACTCATTTCAACCAAATCAAATCATAATTAAACAACATATCACCTAATCTAACAAAATCATTTCATCACCTTTTTAGAACATACAATCACTAATCATTGTACCGATCCAAACGTTTATCATAACACAATTCAATAAAATCATGTATAAAGCCTTTCGATGACATTCATAGAGAGAGAATTGCATCAGTTGCAAACTAATGCAAGAAAAATGCAAAAGGAAGTTGCATGTATCTTTTCGGCTAATTCCATTCCATTCTTCAAGTCTTTTCATACGATGAATCAAAATCATGAGAGTATGCCGAACGTGATTCATGACACTCTTGTCAAGATAATGAGACTTTCACAAGTAGGATGTCCACTTAAATTGGATCAAATAACAAAGCAGCTTGACAAAGATGAATTCCAAGAAGATAAATCCATGGATGCATTTTGGGTGCTCAACAATCAGTTTCAGAAGTTCATCGATTGGCAGTACTTCTTGGATTATGACAGTGAAATGACAAAAACGCTTTTTGTTGAATACACTGCAATCCAAGTTAAACAATTTAGAGAAACACTACTCGTACACATGGGTAATGTTAAGAAGTCTGTTGCTGAAAGAACACGTCATAAAAGACAATATGATAGAAGGATGAATAAAAGACAGATACAGTCAAGAGAGAGTAAGGTTGTTTCGTTTAAAGCATTGGATGCTAGTTTAGTTGTTACAGAATGCAGTGGGACAAGGTCAGATGAGCATATTACAAGCAGAAGTTCAGGGACTTATATCACACATGTTGTGGATGCTGATATCAGACCAGTAAATGACCAAGTGCCATCTGCTGAGGTACATTTGACTGCTCAACATAATGTCCTTGCTAATGAACAACAACATACTGATCAATCTGAACCAAGTTATGACACATATCTGTTGGAAAAGGATGATAGCAATACCACTCCTGATTCAACAAATATGAGTCATAGAGGAGGAGAGATTGACCAGGATGCTAAACAATATCAAGCAAAAAGTCATTTGCTTAAGGTTGAGTTTCTCAAAATGAATGATATGGTTGAAAAATAAGTTTATAATGAACTTTCAAACAGATTTTTACAACTTGAAAAACATTGTATTTCACTTGAAATTTCAATGCAACAAAAAGAAGAAAGTTTTCAAAGTAACAAACCATGTAAAAACCAGGATGCTCCTGAGTTTTGTGAATTTTTTGAGATAAATGATTTGAAAGCTCAGCTACAGGCCAAAACCACACTAATTTGCAACATGAAGAATCAAATTAAAAGTGTGAAGGAAGTAAGTAATGAAGCCAATGTTAAACATGAAATTGATGTTTTGGAAACAATAAACATTGAACTAGAAAGTAGTGTAGCTAAATTACTTGCAGAGAATGAGAAGTTAAATAAGGAAAATAAGCATTTAAAACTGACTTACAAAGAACTTTATGATTCTATCAAAAAGACACGAATTCAGACGAAAGATCATAATGACTCACTGATTGCTCAAGTAAATAGTAAGACTGTTGAAAATGCTAATTTAAAAGCTCAAATTTAGGAAAAGGTTCTTGCGAATGTAGCATTGAAAAACGAATTAAGAAAGTTAAAAGGAAATAGCGTGGATACTAAGTTTGCAAAACCATCAATCTTGGGGAAACCGATTTTACAACCACCCAGAAACCAATCAGTTGTTAGACAACCGAATGCGTTTAAATTTGAATGACCTAACTTTTCAAAACTACGGTTTGCCTCCTAAGTTGATGTGAATAACGTTTTGTCAAAACCAGTCACTCCTCATTATTTGTCTAAAGTTCTAGAATATGTGCTTGCAAAACCTCATCACGTGATTGCACCTGGCTCATTTAGGAATAGTCAAGAAGAACCGTATGGTTTAAATGATATGGATCATAATCACTATCTAGAGGAAGCTAGGAAAAAGACACAAGAAAGAAATAGGAATTCAAAACCTAGTGTGATGCATACCACTAGTCTACAAAACACTATTAATGGCAGCAAACCAAATCCTATGAGCAACAATCAAATATCTAGGAGTTTTCCTGTATCTAAGAGTAGTTGTGGAATGTCAAATGGTGTGTCGCTAGTAGATCACTATAGGAATTCTAGTTCTTTTCTGACTCCAAACACTTTGTCTGCTCAACGTGTAATAAATGTGTCTTTAATGCAAATCATGATAATTGTATAACAAATTTCCTGAAAGAGGTGAATTCTCGTGCTAAGGTTCAATCCCCTAAGACTAGAAACAACAACAAACCCGTAGAACCAAAGAGTCATACTCAGAAACCTGGTAGGCAGATTGCTATAAGACAAAGGTTTTCTCTCAATAAGTCTTCCGCTGTGCATGAGAAACCAAACACTCCTAGATCTTGTCTTAGGTGGAAACCGACGGGTAGAATTTTCAAGACTGCTGGTCTTAGGTGGATACCTACTGGAAAGATGTTCACCGATAACACAACAAAAGTTGACAGTAAACCTCCAAATGGTTCAAATGATGATATCTCTAACCCATATGAATGCGAACAAACTCTTAATGTCAGTGCAGGTACTCTTAACTTAAGTGCAGGTACATCTTGTAACCCTAAAAAGGAAAGACTCGAAGTTTTGTTGCCAAAAAGACTGAGATCTCATACACTAGTGGTTCAAGGGATTCAAATCTGATGCACATAAAAAATGATGTATGTTTACATCAGTTCAGGCCTCGCTCTTTAACGACATATGGCGTCTGCATATAACACTTCAGGCCCCGTTGCTCAAAGAAAAGAAAGGTGTACGCTTTAGTGTGCTTTATCTTTGGAAGAAGAGAAATCTTCTTGTGTTTGACCATTCTGATCAACATGATTCATGCTTTTTCTATGCTCGTTATGTTATCAAGTGGATCAACGTACCTTAGATTGTATTGTTATTCACTTGTTCAATCAAAAATGGCAACCTCATATGCAATTTTTGAGGGGGAGAAGTGTGAATTAACTACATGTTGATTGATGTTTGAAAAATGGTCATACAGCTCTTGCACACATCAGTTCAGTACCCAGTCCTCAACTTTTGACTCCTAGAACAATCAGTCCAGGACTCGTACCACAACCTCCTTCTCCAACACCTAATGTTCTACCAACAAAGAATGACTGGGATTTGTTATTTTGCCCTATGTTTGTTGAGTACTTTAATCCTTCACCAAGTGTTGTTCAACATGTTCTTGTAGCTGTTGTTCAAAAACCTGTTGTTTTAACCGGTACACCTTCATCAACGAGAATTGATCAAGATACACCTTCTATAAGTACCTCACAAACCACTCAAGAAGAACAATCTCATGTTATTCCTACTAGTGTTGAAGAAGATGATCATGGTATTGAAGTTGCACACATGGATAATGATCTGTAATTTGGTCTTCCAATTCCAGAACCTAGTTCTGAAGAATCCTCTTCCCGAATTGTTATCCCAACCTACGTGCATTCAGTAAATCAACCACAAGAGCACATCGAAAAATAGACCAAGGATCATCCGCTTGACAAGATTATTGGTGATCCTTCCAGACCGGTATCCACAAGACTCCAACTACAAACCGAAGCCCTGCTCTGCTACTATGATGCTCTCCTCTCTTCAAGTGAACGCAAAAGTTATAAAGATGCATTAACCAAATCCTGTTGGATTGATGCCATGAAAAGCTTCATGAGTTTGAACATTTGGAGATTTGGAAGCTAGTACCTCGTCTAGATCAAGTGATGATTTTTAGGATCATGATTTAAAAGGGGAGTTAATGTATTTTAACTCATTTAAGCTTTAGATGTTACTTGTGTCATTCCTTAAGGTTTAGAATGCAACATATAGTAATTAGGAAACTTAAGCCTTTTAACCTTGCAACTAAGAAGGGAACTAGTGTGGCAATGGGTACAAGTTTTATAACCCGAATGATTTGTCTCAAATATATTGATTATCATCATGTTCGTTATCCATTTGAAAAGTGTTTCTAATCAAATTCGAATCAGTTTTTTTTTGACAATTTACAACAGAGTTTCAAGAAATCTCGACCACTCGAACAAATACAATAGATCTTTAAATAAAATACGGGTCTTTGTTCGTGGGGGAGAAAGTGTTTTTGAATTTTCTTCAACAAGTCACGGTAATTGAATGGAATAAGTTAATAACTTTATGGGCTTAAATATAATTTCATGATTAGTGGCTTAGGCTTAAAACTACAGACGACCAAGATTGCAATCACCTCACAGTTTTAGGTTTGTTTGGAAATAATTACGTAGTTTTAGAAGCCTTGAAGTTGAAGATATGTTTCTGATTTAATTAATATTTTCCCAATCAGTCAATCACTAAGCTTATTTTCGAAGGAGTAGAATCTGTTGACAAAAGAGGTACACATAGGTTTGATAAGTATGGTGATTCCTTTAGATAGTCAGTATCTTGCAAGAAGAAATGTGTACATTCGGGACTTAGTTGCCTTAGGTGTTATCATTTCGGCTATTTAGAGGGTATAATTGTGACATCCGGGACTTAGTTGACTTTGGTGTTTCAATTTATATCATCACTGTCATATAAGGAGAAATTCTGACATCCGGGTCTCAATTGACTCTGGTGTTACAGTTTCGAATTAATTGTGTACTTCGGATATTTGGGCTTTACACATCAAGTCTTCTTAATGCGGCATGCAAGAAAGCCGTGAATCTACTTAAGAAAGGATTGCTGATTCGGGGGGAAGCTGTGGAAGCTTCTAAATGAAGAAGAAACTTGCTTGACCACAAAATTCAACAACTTTCTAAAGGTTCAAGTGAAGGATCTGGTATTACTCCAGAGGTTCCCGATGAGCCAAAGGACAATTCTGGTAGCTCAAGCAACTTACTTTCTTAATCTATTAAGGAAGTTCATGATGTCTCCAATGATGAGGAAAACAAAGCTGAGAATACAAAACTGAAGCAGTAGTTGCAGAGAAACAAGCTGGATATGTACAAACTAATTTAACTCTCCCTGTCATTGCTGAAAACTCGAGATTCAATTAATGGCTGGTTTGTTTCATTCAACAAGAGGACCTTGCTTGTCCAACGAACTCCACTCATTGACCCTGTTATATCAATGGTTACTGAAAAGACAGCATCAACACCCACACCACCAACCACACAAGCTCATGTTCAAATGTGTTCGACCTCTTGCTGGAAAGACATTTCAAGAGGAGTTTAGAAGTGCTGGTTGGTGCAAGGAAAATAGAGACGGACAAAAGACTGTTGCAGAGGACAATATGACTAACTCATACTTGATTTAAACATGTCAGGTCGTTTTTCTAATATAATCTTATATCAATAATAGTGTGGTAATCAGTGTTATGTGGCAGTTTAATAAATTTTTTCATGAGTTTCTCGTTTAAAACTCCAAATCAATTTATAAACTCATCCATAACTGACCCTAACAGGATCCCTCACTAATTCGAGGGGGAGGGGGGGGGGGGGGCATATCTAGGGTTTAATATCGGCTTGTATTTTAACAGACCACATTTTCTCAAAAAAATTTTCTAACATTTTTTAAATCAATTGAGATCCTAAATCTCAAAAGGTTTGAAATTTTTGATCAGGGGAGATAATGTGACTTAAATAATAAATCTGATAAAATGTGATCTATTAAGACTCGAGCGGGTTCTCCTCCCTCCATGTGCCAAACAATTTTGAATATCATCGCACATGTTGAGGGGGAGCAGTTTCATGAATCAAAAACAAATTCGAGGGTATAATGCTTTGAGTTTACATCGCCCGTACCTTGTTGATTCTCAAATTGTTTTTTGGCGAAGAGAACAGTACCAAAAGACCGACCCTATAATTACTTTATCAGAGTTATAAGGATGATAAGGTTAGGTATGAGTTTCAATGATCCTGCCAGAGCCGGAGGGATCTACCTAGGGACAATCCACTAGTTAGTGTAAAAGTCCTTAGGTATGATTACAAAAGGAGTAATGTGAGAATAAGGGAATAGTACGGACTGAGATGGAGCTAGTACTGGAACATACCCAAACAATGGTCTAGTTAAATGAAGTCTCGATTAATAAACCTGAAGGGTTGATGATGAAAAGTAAATGCTTAAGTAAAAGGGTGAAAAGAAAGCCAAACCTCCTTAAATATAATAGAAACAGGGTTATACATATGCTGTCAGAATCACCATGGTTGATTGCTGACATTAAGACAAGGCTTCATGGACCAGTGATATGCTGCACAACCCTTCCTAGCCACTCAAGATCACTAAAAGGATTTTTGTTTCATTTCTCATGGAGATCAATACATTTCTATCGTCTCTCTCACTCCGAGTTAGATGATATTGAAAAGGTGACAGTCTGCTCTAGCCTCCGACTACTAAAACCAAAAATACACTATTGAGTCTAGAGCCATGAGATTGTCCATAAATCTCGTTAGGTACAATACAAACTATGCTTGTTCATCACACACTGTGACAACAAGTAAAGATCTTAAGAGTCCTACGCATTATCCTTGTGGTATTGCCAGAACATCCGAGTGATACGAATAGATACTCACATGAAGATGGAAAATCTTCTAGAGCCATTTTCACACAAGATCTGTGGTAGGTGACATTGTGAGTTCCTCTTAAGGATCAAGCTTGTGACAACTGGAAAGAAACGATGGTGCGATTCTTAATGAATCAAACTAGTTCCAGGCAGTGAATTGACGAGTAGTTTTTGAAAAACCGTTCGATGTGCTCAACAACTTAACTTTTAAGCACATTGACTGTGTATATTTTTCAAAACAAAAGTGTTTATGATGAAAATTGATTTTTATATATGATAAAACTTTCGATGTGTCATAAAAACTCTTTTCTGAGTGACACTCGACTGATTTTCAAATCAATTTCTCATTAATCAGTGGGTATTAATCCACTGGTTTACTCATTCCGTGCTTTTTCTACTTTGAGACGCTCCGGTTTGAGAACGGCTAGCGCAGCTGTGAAACCCTGTCAAAGAGATTCTTTGGAATTCTACCTGATCAAAGGCAGTATTTATACTGATTAACGGGGAACCGTGGTTCTTGAAACCTTATTCAACGAAAGTGAACAAAGACTCTTTCGTTTGTTTATCACTAACATATAATTACAGGAAACCCGACAGTAGCAGCTGCTGGCATGAGACATGTCAATTCACAACCCCATGCTCACACTACATATTCCTAAACAAAGACATCATGATAACTGAAAGACCTAAAACAAAGCTTCCGCAACTCTGATGCTTGCTATCATGTTGATAACAGAAAGGTGTGAGCATGCCGGTCGAAGGGTCACAAACCATCACACTGAAGGAAATACTAACAATACAAGGATGATTAAGTGATTTATGTGGTGATGATCTCAAAGAAAGCTCAAAGATCACACAAGTCAAAGGAAAAACTATGTATAAGATAACTACTTTGCCGTACAAAGAGAGCACTTGAAGAATCAAAAACTACGAGCTAGAGTCAAAGATCAACTCATGGAATGCTAGGATTCAAATTGTATTTTCTGGGGTGACCTCCCTTAGGGGGAGATTGTTAGGATTAAGAAAAAGACTCGATCACCCCATGTATTTCTTATTTTTGGCTAGTCGTAGTGGGTATAGAGTACTGTTTGATTTATGGTGTTGGGCCGGGTCTTTACCCACTGTAAGCCCATACCATAGCCCATTTTATGGGGCGTTTAAGAACTATTTAAACCCTCTCCACACATGGAGAAGGTGTTGGAAGAAATCATTTGACACATACTCTTTAGTGTGTTTTTCATTATTCTCTCCATCCATCTCTCTCTCTCTAACTCTCTCTCCCTAGTTCATGTTTGTGTGAATTATAGAATCCTACAGGTGTTATTGCATAAATAGTCCTTAAAGGACTAATGTGGTTAACTGTTAGTTATGTGGAGAGTTGGCAATTTAAGTACCCCATGGTGTATGGTATGTTTGCACCCATAATCCTTTAAGGGACTAACGACAGTTAGGGTAAGAGGGTTATAGGGCAACGGTTGTTAAAGGGATTAGGCCTTTTTAACTGGATTTAGGCCACGCTTGTTATGAAAGGTGTTTGGGCTTTTTAGTCTTCATAAATGCACTAATGGGCTGACCCGGCCCATTAGATGGGTACGGGTGGGCCCATTAAGTATTTCTTCGGTTTTTGGCTTCGGCTTTGACTTTGACTTCTCGGGTTTGACTTTGACTTTTTGACTTTGGCATTTTCCATGCTTTCCGTTACATGCTCGGTTTTGTCCGTTTTGGCTTGATTTTTCGTCCTTTTGTAAATATCCGGTACCTGCACAGTACAAACACAAAAACAAGCATATATATGACATTTTATGTGCATTTTTGGTCATTTAGGGTCATTTTATTAAGTACAAGGTATGTGTAATTAAACGCATACCAAAATCTCCCATACTAAACTATTGCGTGTCCTCACGCAATGTTACAAGTAAGCACTTAGAAGACTAAGAATCTCGATCCCCCTCGACTAATAACCTCGAAAAGTAGCTAAGTGTTCGTCAAGGGGAATTAAAGAATCATAAGTTTTGAAAAGCCCCATTTTTACCATTTTTAAATATATACACTTATTTCCACACATATTTTTGTATTTTCCCGTTTTCTCATTTTTTTGTACTTTTCTTTTTAAGCAACTAACTAGAATGTTCCGACTTTCGTTATTTTCATAACTTTTAGGGATCATAGAATAAGACGCACTTTAATCCTAAAATGCCCCAAAAAGGATAAATTAATCGTTCCCGATTTTTCACTTGTCCAACTAAGCTTAAAACGAAATCACCGTTAAATATAAGTTAAGAAGCTATCACTACTCATATTTGCAACTTGTGAACTTTTCACTCCCGACAATTATTATATCTTAGGTGAATGTGCCATTTCGAATTTCCACTTTGGATCAACATTTTGCAAAATTTCTATGCTTCACGTTCCACCCGAGAATAATGAGTTTGAAGGCGAGATCATCCCATGTAGTGACTTTCGTCTCGGCACATCCCAACCTTGCGGCTAAGTGACCAGGCTTTTGACACCTCACAGAGACTAGTATCGGGACTCACAGACCTTTAGTTTTAAAAACTCTTAGGTTTCCCGTATACACATAGCTTATTTAAAAACTTAAAATGAAATAGTCTAAGTTCAAAAGCATATTTAAATTTAACAAAAAGAGATCTTACATTTATTAATTCACACTTAATATTAAACATAACCATGATGCAATTGTAACCCTCGACCTTTTAGAAGGCTGCAACATCGGTTGTGAGCCGGCAAGATGCAGCAAACTTTTATCAGCCCACAGTTTATAATTATTACTTATCATTCTTTTTTCCATTTTTCATCATATTTTTCATTTTTTTTCATTTCACACTTTATTTCATGATATAGAGAAGACTTCTTTTTGGAAAATTTAAGTATAAATTTGAACTAAGACTAAAATTATTGCTATCGACTACATAAAAATTGTTGATTTAAGTTTAATTTCCAAAATAGCACGTATTATTAGTTCGGTTAGGAGCTTATGGGAGAAAAAACCACAAATTTCATACATGAGCTCTTAAGATTTCCAAATAATCCTTGTTTAGCATCTCACTCATACTTAACTCTATCATTTCTCGTTCTTTGCGAAGATTCGCGAACGCTTAGTCTAAAAGTTAAGGAACAAGCTAGAGCTCAACATGCTCGATCGAGTCAAAATTTACTCTCATTCTACCCAGTAGGATAGTCAAAATTGTGATAAAACACTTATTTTCTTTTTGAAAACTTTGAAATTTTTTCATTTTTTTGGTATTTTTTCAAAAATTTTGGTGGTAAAAACGGGATTAAGTGAAAACAACGGCTGCAGGCACAATCAAATCGATAGATCC